>JARJDR010016430.1:0-128322 GCA_030264135.1 Myllaena sp. GC000078 | reverse complement strand
TGAACGAGAGAGAACGGATATCGTTCTCTCTTGTTCGCACCTACGCGCTAGTATTGAGTGAAAGTGAGAGGCACGAAACTGTCAAACCTGCGCGGTTATAAAAATTACACCATACAATAGAAATAGAGAGTGTCGAGAGAGATAGAGAGTAGAGGGTAAGTCTGTCCTACTCTCGCATGCGTGGAGCCGTCGATTGTAAAATATGGCATGAGTTTTGGCGCAACGTTCAGATGTTTTGAAAAATGCACTCTCTCGCGTATGCGAGAGTGGGACAGACTTACCCTCTACTCTCTATCTCTCTCGACACTAGAAAATAGGCGCTGACAGCGTTCCAGTATGTATATAGTTCATTGGATAATTGTTAAACATTTATAATCATTATGTCAAATTTATTAACTTCCATAGAGACAAATGTCAATTGTTTCATGGACTATGACTCCGAAATTTTAATTCGCATTGAAGAAGCCGTTGTGATGATCAAGAAAATGCTATGTAATCGCGATTTGACCGTACAACTATAATAACTCATATATTCCAATGTTACATGTATATTCCAAGTACTTCGGTACGGTGTATAATCTGGGGCTCTCAACTTACAGTGAATACTAACTTATTGTTAGGAGTTCTGAGAAGATCTTCCACGAAGTTAAAAAAAAAGAAAATGGCACTACTTTGGCCACATTATGAGATGACCTAGATACAACATTCTCCAACTATTAATCCAGGATAAAATGGAAGGGTTAAGATCAGTTGGAAGAAGAAAAATATCTTGGCTCGAGTACCGCCCGGAATGGCTCGGTTTAAGTCACATCACTTAAACTATTGCTGTAAGAGCGCCGCATCAAAAATAAAAATTGCTATTATGGTAGACAACTTCGGGAAGTAAATTATGACATCAATGTATCATTATTATTAGAATGATTCCATGTTGTCAGCGAGTGTTGGGACCTTGACGGTGCGTACTCAACCAATTAGTACCACGCGTGTTTCAACTTAAACTTGAACACTTATTCTATAACTCCGGAAAATAATAAAAAATTCTCACCTGGGGTACAGGCTTTGCTTTGCCCACGTGTATACCACCAACTTCAACCACGTTAGGGATAAGAGGTTTCGCGCCCATATAAGTAAAATGCGAATTTGTCAGAAGCAAACTTGCATTCGCCACAATCTCATTAAACGATGGCATATCCTTGCCAAAGACGTTCTGCGCAAATTCAAAATTCTTGGGCTCTTGAATCCTTTGATAGTAATAAATGTGGAAGGCATCAAAAATTGCATTTTGCATGCGCTGCACGAAGCTCATTTGGGGCGTGAAACCAGACATGATGTTCGGAACATAGGCCGGATTCTGCGGATTGGCCAGCCGATCCATGTGCCACGAGAATGGGACCGACGCCGTAAACAGCACCAGCGGCGCATTGTACTTATGCGCCAACGGCATGAAGCAATCCGTGTTGAACGCCTCCACCAGGACGAGATCAAACTGTCGCTTTTCGGCGGTGAATCGCTTTACAGTGTCCGAGTTCAAATACAGATCGCATGAAATCTCGGAGAGGCGCTCAAATGCGAACACGCCGAATAATTTAAATCGCGGATCTTCGGTGGAGGAGCCGTGAAACATGCTGCTCAAATCGTTGAAGCTGATCTGCTCGCCATTCAACACGTTCTCTTCGGCACCCAATGGCACGAGAATGGTCTCGATATTTTTCTCGGGATTCTTCGGCTTGAACGAGGTGATAAAAGTCACTCGATGACCGGCGGCAGCAAGACCATCAACAATTGCTTTGAGCGGAAAGTAATGGCTACGACCGTGCACCGGAAGGGCGGCAAGAATATTGTACGATGCACACGTGCGTAGCGCGCATAACGCAAACAAAATCGCAGAGAGTAGCGCGAAATTTCCGGACTTCATCTTGCGGCCGAGTCGCGCGGTAGACTAACACATCGTTTGCCATCTATCCATCGAGAGCGAGCGCTGCGTACAATCCGCGATAAATGGAAATATTGAATACTGAGTGTTTGAGCAAGATTAGCTGTAAATTTGCTGATAGTTGTATGCTTTGATGATGTAGGAAGAGCTACGAACTCGGATATATCGCCTTGTGGTTACCTTGAGTGTCTAGTTATTAATTAATCACTTATAACGTATTATATATTATACACACGTGTTGGTAGATATGATTGCAACATCGCGACAATGATGATGATGATGTTAAAGATGACTAGTGATAAATTATGATTGAACATGAACGATCAATTTTTCTGAACGGGTATACTACCTTCAACCGAATCAACCACTTGACATATAAACTTGTTTAAATCGGATGCTCCTACAAATATTCTTCGATAAATATTTGTACCAAGCTGTATACCAAACATATTTAACAGTTGGTATTGACTAAAGTCCTTGGCCACTAATTCTAGAATGTCAATATATTTAAATGTCCATTGTAAATGCGTAATCACTGTAGTACTAAGCTCTTTACTACGATTCAATTGCTGTCCAAAATATATGCTATTGTTAAAATATGTATTTTAAATTAAATGATTATGAAGATCCTATGTAGCAGATGTAACAGCAAGGGGTCAGATAGAAAAAGCTAAATGCTTATCAGCAACCGCAACTTACGCAAATAAATAAATCCATTGTAATAAGCAATGTTTATCTAGTATTTATGTAACGGTGACAGCATGTGCGCATTTGAATAATAATAACATACCACACACTGCGTTGGCTGCATTATGCGTGTGGTATTCATATTCCAAGCAATGTAAATCATATCTTATCTAGTTTGCAATTCAATGCATAATTATTTGAAATCCATGCTATCAGTATGGAGCAAATTGATCAAATTCAATCGCTAAACCATTACAGAACTAAAATAATCTAAGTGTTACGTAAGTATTAAATCATTATCAAACATCACTTGACAGATAGATTAGACCTTAAACATTGCTAATTACTTTTGCGTGCTCTAAATCGATGAAATCGTGATCAAATGAACATCAGCGATGTTGTACTTATCAATACTCTTTGATAAAAAAATGGTGTAAATAAAAAAAGTGTGTAAGTTATTATCGCCACGAAGTTATTTTTGTATCGGCGCGTCGTACATACATAGTAAACGTAACGTCTAGACTGCATTCTTGCATACATTAAACATAGGTACATATTAAAATATAACAATTTTGAAACCAATAAAATAACTCACCTGAGGCAATGGTTTCACATCACCGATATGAATGCCGCCAACTTCCACCACACTTGGCACAGATGCCTTTGCGCCCAAGTACGCATGATGTGTATTAGTCAGCCACAAGCTTGCATTATAGCCAATTTCAACAAACGAAGGAATGTCATTACCAAAGATCTCCTTCACAAATTCATAGTTAGTGGGCTCTTGATAGTAATCGTAATACAACGCCTGTAATTTATAGAGCAGCGAGTTCTCCAGTCGTTCCCAGAAGTTCATCCGCGGTGCAAAACCGGACATTACGGTAGGCACATATGAAGGATTCGCCGGCTGAGCGAATCTCGGTTGATGCCATGGCATTGGCAGACTGGCGGTAAGCCATACCAACGGTGCGCGGAAATGATGTGCGAACATCATGAAACAATCGGTATGGAATGCCTCGACCATTACCACATCGTAGGATCGCTTCTGCTGCATAAACTCGCGCATTGCGAGGCAGTTCATATACTGATTACAGGTTAATTTTGAAAATTCCGTGAATCCCAATACGCTTAAAAGTTTAACCCAGAAATCCTCCATATTCTTGCCGGCGACCATTTGGTCAACATCCTCAAAAGTGAATTGTTCTTCCAATTCACCTTCGCCAGTGTCAAGCGTGATGTACTCCAAATTCTTGACGGGCGTTTTTGCGTTTAGCGGTGAGATGAACGTGACTTCATGTCCACGCTTTGCCATGTTTTCAATGATGTTTTTAAAGGGATAAAAATGACTGCGACTGTTAATCGGGAGAATACAAAGTATTTTTAGCGAATTGCATTCCTGACATTGCGTTGCGAACAACGCCAGGAATAGCAACAACGGCACCAGCGCAAAGTTCATTTCGTCGCTCGCGCACGCACAATAAACGACTAAATGCTTATAGTCGGCAATTTGGTATCGTGTGCGCGTTCGCTGACAATCAAAATTGATCCTATCCTAATGGAGAGGATGATGGCATTGAAGTGATATTACATTTATCGATAGTGTTCCGCGTCATCACCAAATAAACACTCGTCGAATAGGAGAGGAACAAAAAATTAGTACGACACCCAATGATTGAGTTCCAAAAATAATTTATTTCCGCGCTGCAAGTCAACACTCACTCTGATAGAAAACCATATACGGCACATCATTACCGAAGCGATTCTGCATGCGAGAGCGTAGCTTCGGCTCTAGCTCGCAGTAGGGCATCTCGCCTTTGCAGCGAAAGATCGCAAGTGCCATTGGCATGCTCAGCGAGAACAACGTGCTGATCATCGCAAAGTGTAGCAGCGGTCGCAGCCACGGATAGCGACAGATCATGTAGACGTTGTCCTTGCGGAACAGACCGATGAGCAGCGGCGGTAGCAGCATCGGCAGGATGTACATGGCGTCGTGTGTGATGATGCGCTCCGTCACATCGTATTGGGCGGCCTGCACTGATTTGCCCAACCGCGTACCGAGATGGTCGTAGACAGGCACACCATATCGTAGTTCATTGGCGCGCATCATTGGAATAGCCACAACGCTGCCGACCAGCAGCGCGGCGAGCGGTATCAACCGCGGCACAAACGGCGACTTCTTGGCGCACATGCACCGATTGACCAGGTACCTTAAACCAACGGCCGTACCCACCGAGCTCAACGTCCCGGCGAAAAACGAGTTGAGCATTTGCTGATCCGAAATGCAAGAGTGCAGCCGACGGTGTTGCCAGCGCACGTATGTCTGATAGCCCTGGTTCGCCAGCTGCCAGAAGGCGAGCGCCGCAAACGACTTGTAGCAGGTGAGCATGCCGGCGGTGAGCAGCGTGTTGCAGATGAGCTGCGCCGGCCAGCGCGTCGGCACCGGATACTTCTCCGAGGTGTCCGGGTGCACGTTCGCGTAGTTGACGTACTTGTACCGCCACATCTCGTCGACGCTCACGCACTCGAGCAGCCGCCGATGGTGGTGCGACCAGATGATGTCGGTGGACTTGTCAACCAGGTGCTCGGAGGTGAACACGTTCGTTGGCAGCGTCACGGCGAGGAAGTGTTTGAAGCGGCCGAGATACGTGCACACGTCGTAGTAGGGCTGATCAAAACGCTCCGCGTAAAGCGGTTCGTTGCATGTCGGTGTACCGCATCCTCGTCGTCGATGAGAACGCCCACATGGGCATACTGACCCATATGCGACGGGCATTTTTATGCGGGGGTGGTATGGCGCGTTGGAAAGGTGTGTGTTTGTGGTGGTCACCGCATTTAATTGATGGTAGGTACAGCGCCGAGATGGTTCTTATTTGTGCGCGCGTTATTTAAGGAACACGGTGAATTTCGGATGGTCGAAACATGTTGCTGGGTGTTATCAGATTGTCATACTTTTGGCACATGACATCATGACAGCACCATTAATTTACTCACCTCAGGTAGAGCATGCGGTGTACCCAGATGAGCCCCGCCAATTTCAACAAATTGCGGCACAAATGGTTGTGGTCCACTGAGCGTAAAATGCGTGTTCGCCAGCATTAAGCTAAAATTACGAATGCTGTCGTCATAGCTGGGAATATCTGATCCCAACAATTGTTCCGCGTATTTATGGTTCGGCACACCAACCAAATAAGGAAAGCCGTTCAAAGCGGCGACACTCATTACGGCATTGCGCATACGTTGCCAGAAATTCATACTGTTCTTTGGAAAGTTCAGAAAGTAGGTGATGTACGACGGCGTTGAAGGCATTGCAATACGTTCATAGAACCATGGAATAAGCACACTTGATGATATTTGTATCACTGGCACACCGAGTTTATGTCCGATCTGTATGAAACAGTCCGAAAAGAACGCTTCTGTAATGTGCAGATCGAAACGTGTGCCGCCGGAAATGGTCTCGCGAACTGCTGGCGATTGCAAGTCATTCGCGCACGAATATGTGCCAAGCCGAATAATACGTGTCGGGTCAAAATAGTGTTCAGATTCATGAAGCGATATTGTAGCGGTCGCATCAATAGTAGGCCTTTCAAACTTAAGATAGTGCAAATTCTTCAACGCATTCTTTGGGGCAAAATGACTTATAATGGTAACAGTATGACCGCGCACTGCTAACTCACGCATTATCGGATCAAAGACATCGAAGTGACTCTTCCCATAATGGGTAAATGTACCCAGTATATTAAGAGCACTTATTTGAGGAATTAGAAGAAAAAGTATTGGCAAAAACGGCTTCATTTCTGAACAAAATAATGATGGCTTAGTGGTGTACGCGGTGTACTATAACCGCCTTTCTTATCATAAGTGTGAGTTTACCTATCTTATATATACTCGGTAATGTGGTGGGGGTGTGGGCAAGTGGGTTTACACCAGTGGCACCAATGTTCACAAAAGTGTTCAAAAGTACCTCGAAGTTAAAGAAAAAATGTGCCGCTTAACGTTAGATAAATCATTAGGTACCTACGTACCGTATGGTAATTGTTTTTCTTGTTTGGGTGTTGCCAAATGGTGAAAATCTTTAATTCTTCAAAGTCGCGAACCCAAAAAAAGTTGAGAATCACCATCACGTCTGCGAACTTGACATTCTTGTTAGGTGCAAAAAAGTAACAGTCATCCGGTGGCGCAATCATTTTTTAAAAGAGCAATACTAGCGTCATTAACATACATAGAATGTTGAATCTTTTTTAGTACTATAAGTTGCGCAAGTATTTCAAAACAAATAAATTCATACCTACAAAATGCAATGTTTTTGAAAGATAGACGTAATTTATAATAATACAAACGTTCAATTCGAATATGTATAACACGATAATCTTTAACTTTAATTTGGATGTCAACCAGTGAATAAATTCGTACAAATAACAAACGCAACAGTGGATTACCACGTTAAGTCGCCGTAGGTAGCACGAACGAATCCCGCTCGAAGCGGTTGATGTTCCACCTTTGTTTTAAATATTTTTTTCATTTATTGTATACTACCAATGTCTGTTCAGAATAGCACAAATAATAAGTATACTTTGCTGCGTCCTAAAATTCTCGACAGGAAACCCGTCAATACGACCCAAAAATTTCCATGTAAATCTCTATTGCAACAAGATAAAAAATGAGCTGTTTAAGGTAGGTCAAAAAAAACCGCGGCATAAACGGCGGATTGTTTACACACGTGCACCGTTTGAGCAGGTACCTTAAACCAAGGACCGTACCCACCGAGCTAAACGTCACAACAAAGAATCCGAACACTCAGTGAGAATTTCGGATAGTCGAAACATGTTGCTGGGTGTTATGACATTGTCAGCAGCAATTTACTTACCTCTGGAAGAGCTTGCGGTGTACCCAGATGAGCACCGCCAATTTCAACAAATTGCGGCACAACCGGTTGTGGTCCACTGAGTGTAAAATGCGTGTTCGCCAGCATTAAGCTAATATTACGAATGCTGTCGTCATAGCTGGGAATATCTGGTCCCAGCAATTGTTCCGCGTATTTATGGGTCGGCACACCAACCAAATAATGAAAGCCGTTCAAAGCGGCGACACTCATTACGGCATTGCGCATACGTTGCCAGAAATTCATACTGTTCTTCGGGAAGTTCAGAAAGTTGTTGATGTAAGACGGCGTTGAAGGCAAGGCAATGCGTTCGTAAAACCATGGGATAAGCACACTTGATGATATTTGTATCACTGGCACCCCGAGTTTATGCCCGATCTGTATGAAACAGTCCGAAAAGAACGCTTCCGTAATGTGCAGATCGAAACGTGTGCCGCCGAAAACTGTCTCGCGAACTGCTGGCGAATTCAAATCATTCGCGCACGAATGTGTGGCAAGCCGAATAATACGTGACGGGTCAAAATAGTCTGCCGATTCATGAAGTGATATTGTAGAGGTCCCGTCAATAGTAGGCGTTTCAAATTTGAGGTAGTACAAATTCTTCAACGTATTCTTCGGCGCAAAATGACTTATTATGGTAACATTGTGACCGCGCACTGCTAACTCACGCATTATCGGATCAAATACGTCAAAGTGACTCTTGCCATGATGAGTGAACGTACCCAGTATATTAAGAGCACTTATTTGAGGAATTAGAAGAAATAGTAATGGCATAAACGACTTCATTTTGACCCGAACACGAGTGAGTAAAACTGATCTGATTGAGAATCTTAACAAAATATTGATGGCTAAGTACGCGGTGTACTTTAACCGCAACTCTTATCATAAGCGCTTTATCAGTGTGATGATAAAATAAAAATGTTACTATGATACCTTTGGAAGAGCCGACACATTTCCAATGTGTATCCCACCAATCTCGACAAGTGCCGGCACCATAGGCTTGGCCCCGCTGATTGTGAAATGCGTGTTGACCAGAAATAGACTGCTCTCTGCAGCAATCACTTCCAACGCTCGCACCTGTTTACCGAAAACCTTACACGCTGCCTGATGCTGTTCACCAATAAACAACCACTGATATTGCACAATCTGATAAGTATGTATCACAGTGTTCTGCAATCGTTCCAGAAAAGTCATTCGCGGCGCATAGCCTGAGCACAAAGTTGGAATATACGCAGGGCTATCCGGTTGCGCAAAAGGTTCACTGTAAATCGGATAAATGTTGGCCGAACTGAAGAGCACGAAAGGCGCCGCGTACATATCAGCAATAGCAAGGTAGCAATCCGTGCCAAAGGCTTCAATGATTAAAAGGTCAAAGTCGTGGCGACCACTTGCAGTGAGTAGTGCGCGCAGCGGCTGCGAGCCGAGCTCCATTTCGCATGCGACGCGCGCCAAATTATTGATGCGCGACATGCCGTGCAGCCGATTGAACGGCGCAAAGATGTCGACGCCAAAAATCTCACCCTCCGGCAACGTGCGCGGCAACAGCACTTCGGTGAGGTTCGCGTGCGAGCGTTCGCTTGTGAAGAAGCTGATCGCGGTCACGTTGTGCCCGCGTTCTAGTAATCCCTGCACGAGCGCCTCAAACGGATAGTAATGGCTGCGAAAGGACGTGTGCAAGACGCCTAAGATTCTTAATGCCGACACCGTGTTTGCAAACGCGAAAATAATGCAATACCACTTCATTGTAGTGTTGAATATTTTAAACATACATATTGCAAACGCATATGGCGATTGCTAATAACAAACTGACAATAATTTACCAAAAAATCGTTTGTTTACTGAACATACACAATAATAATATGCGCAGTCGGAGTATGTGGCGGCGCCGGTGTAGACAATTAGAATTAATGCAAAATTTATACCGTAGGCCCAGTAAATGCACAAAATTATCATATAGACACGATTATCATCATAATCACATGGAATGCATTAATATTCATCAAATGTCATTTCATATCAGTTGGGAAATGCATTTGCAATATTGCACATATCCAACATGTACGTCTGAATTAGTTATATTGGCAAATATGGGGATTTGTATGAAAATTAAAAAGTATTGACATCAAATTACCTTTGGGAGTGGTTGCAGCTGACCGATGTGCACGCCGCCAATTTCAATCACCCCCGGCACATTCGGCCGGGCGCCCATGTAGCTGAAGTGTGTATTCACCAATAGCAGACTTGAATCTAAAGCTATCTCTCGAAAATGTCGCATGGTCATGTTGTTATAAGCTGTTTTGCCTAATTCATAGTTTTTGTCAGTCCAGCCATATCGGTATTCCAAAATATGTTTCATGTGAATGATTGCATTCTGGAGACGTTCCCAGAAATCCATTCGCCAGGAGTAACCGGAAATGATGGATGGAATGTAAGCGGGGTTGTCGGGTTGGCCAAAACGCTGATGAAACATAGGCAATATCACCGACGAGCTGAACTGCACAAACGGCGCGCGATATTTATCCGCTAGTGGCAGGTAGCAATCGGTTTGGAAGGCCTCCAGAATCAGGAGGTCAAAAGTGCGATTCGAACGTAGCAAATTCTGAAACGGTGCCGAATGCAAGTCCACACTACAAGCGATGTTGGAGAACTCGCGCACACGTCCCAGCCCATTGAGTCGCGAGGTGACTTTGAAGTCTTTAAAACTGAACAACTCTTTGGTATCAAATCGAGTGGTGTTGCCATTGGGTGCATGTATGTTAAGAACGATATCTTCAATGTTAATCTGCGGCTCATCACGTCCGAAGAAACTCACAACGGTTAAATTGTGTCCTTTTGATGCTAGCGCTCGAACGATTGCATTAAACGGAAAGTAATGACTTCGCGCTGGGGTTTGCAAAACACCCAAGATGTTTAAACAATTAACTTGAAGCACAATTATTGAGACGAACGTTAATATTTTGAACATGATTGATGCTCTGCGACGTTTTCGTCTTAACACTAGATTGCACACTATACTTATGGCTGGATAGATTTCGTATCGTTTACTGATGATTACGATGAGGGCGGTGCACTGGCAGAAGTCGCATGTCACTTGGATGATTGCATGAATATTATCATTGTCCTTGATTGTGTTGCTTCTACAATATATTTACCTTAAACGGCATAATGTCCAACTAATGATGTTATTTTGCTACACACAACTCTGGCTGCAAATGCGTCAACAATAGGAAGTTTCGATACACTTGTAATGCAAACACTCATTATTTCGACGAAGCGTATAGTCTGCATATCACATTGCAAGTGCAGTATACGTATTTATAAACATGAACTTTGCGATTGCTACTTTCATCTCTTTTGCGCATCGTATCGCATTCTTCTGATACTAGCGTTTCAAAACATATTATTTCGGGCGCTGTTCGTTAAAATCAACCGTGCTGGTAATTTTTCCAAACAAATTTTCACGGCGGAAAATTTCTGACCGCGCCGGCGCGGCATGTAGCACGTAATTATTCTTGCTTAGTATGTACGGTGGTTGCACGTGAATTTGTAACTTAATACATAATATGACGCTGAGTGTAATTAACAAACTTTTTGGCGGCCTTATCTAAAATACTTGTTAGGTAGTTCGAGCGAAGCTGGTGGTGAGCCGGAGGCCTCCAGGCTGGTCGACGCTGCTACCAGCAAGCGGTGTTGCGGTTGCCAAGACGTATCTAGTGGTCTCTTTTCTTCCGGCGCCCCCCCGGAAACTTTTCTTTAGATTAAAAGAGACGCCCTTTAATCTTCTTACACGATATTAATTAATATATACTACGGGGCCGCGTAGTTTTTAACGAATAGGCCCAACGGACACGCGCCGCCTGGAAATTGGACGAAGACGAGGAGAACGGTTTTCAAGTTTCCACGCCGAAATTGCTTCGTGGCCATGCCTGCAAGCTATGACCCGCGCACGCGCGTTTCCATTATTACATAATTATAACTAAATAAAATGTTATACAGCGTGCCGCTCGTAAAGTTTTAAAGCAATTAAAAATTAATTAATGCTGCTGGTGCGAACACGTTCGTTCTTGGTTTGGTGTCGACATGTTAAACGCAGCATGTAAGATGCGCAACGAGACATTGTATTTCTACCCGCGTATACAAAACTACGTTTACTTACTTTCTTATTATATATGTATAGATATCATTTTCTTTGTAATTATTTATAGCAATGAAAGCATTAATGATATAGACTTACCTCTTTGTGGCCATCAGTTTTGGTAACTAGTTGATGCGGTTGAATAAATTATTGAAAAGTTTAATTTGTACACAAAATAAGTTAAGCTTTATTATTTATATATGTAATAATACATAATACAGGATACGTTCTTCCATTAAAAGCCAACAATAGTTATAATTTATTATAATAATCATTGTAATAATTTTCATTTTATTCATTTATTTACTTTGTGTCATATAGTTGTCTCGTAATCCAACTTTCAGGAGGAATTCTTTCGCTCATTCCAATTATTTCCAGTGTAATGTGTGTTGTTGTTGTTTTAGTTTTGTTATAATAAATTCATTGAAGAAGCATTTTTCATACAGTTCGTGTTTTAATATATTTATACAGCGTTATAGCGTTTAATATCGTATTTAATGAAATACGTTTGTAGAGATATTATTGATAGCCATTCTCTCTTTGTCCCCACTTGGCGGTCCGCTCGAATAATTGTAAATCAACACTCGATTTTATGCGTCTATTGACCAAACACCGGCCGCGCGCACACAGGTTGGTTCGTGTATGCGGCGCTTTTTCTGTTTCGCACGCTGATGTTTGCAAATTTATTATTGATTAGGGGTGATAATGATGTGACGCAATGAACCGAATACTGCGCCAGCGCACGTTTGTTGGCGGTCGTGTAACGGATGAACCTTTCGATTGAAATTACTGGCAATATTTATCTCCGTGCGCGATGAATTTGAATATGGGAATATGCATCCAATGGCAACGCTAAATTGATTATTAAAATGAGAATGGCTAAATTGCTTCCGCATCTATGCTGTTGTCCTTTTCATTGTTCACTTTTGTATAAAAATAGTTAACACCAAAAACGCCTTACGTCGTTTGTCGATTCATTTCTTCCAATGAGCAAAATATGTTTCTAGTGGGTACTGATAACAAAGTGATTATTTAGTTACGGAAAATATTTTCGACGGCAAAAAAATGCAACAAACCCTCGAATTCTTGGTTGAATCATGTTTGCATGCGTTGGAGGATATGTTCACTTATCATTTGGCTACCGATTCCAAGAAATGAAAGCTTTTGCGTCCGCGAAAATATTTTCTCTGAATTCGTTTATTTATGCCTCCGTTTGTTCTATATGCTTTTCGTTTCCTTCTCAATGAATTTCCCTTCCTCTTTTTTTTTTTATCTTAAATCAATATGTTAATACTTATGTGTTTTGTTCATTATTGTTTTATTGTATTATTTCTTTATTTTATTCTTGTATATATGAATAATATGTACATTAATATCACTTTGATTGATTAAGAAATATAACATTTACATTATTTATATACGTCCTTAACCATTGCGTATATTTTCGCGCTTCAATTCATTGCATCAGCCCGCGTTCGTTCCTCAATCATTACCATACTTATTTGTACATCATTAAGATATTTACACACATGTAGTTGAATGTTTATCTCGTCCCAAGCACTCTTTTTCCGTGCATTCGTTAGCGCTTTGATATTTCTACATACATCTCTCTGTAATGTTGCTGTATTCAATTTGTCTTGCTTTACGTACTTTATGGAAAAATATCATTACTATCGATCGTCAATTACATCATATTGTCGCCGGTAACCGCTCTCGTCGCCCCGCCTCTATTAACCGTTAATGGATTCTCTTGACATTTTATTATATTACAATTAATATACAAGTGGAATATGTATTTACAATTGTAATTTAACTAAGACATAGTTTCACGGAGTGCCATTATTGTGATGGCGCTCTATTGACAGAAATAATGAGCCATGTTGACAGAGCGAAAAATAAAGAAATTACTTTTGATTTCGACATCATTTGTCCTTTCTCCCTCTTCGTCTTTTGATCATATTCGGCTTCGAGTCAAACGTCGTCACGATGTGCATAATGGTCCCAAAACATCGGCGACATATCTCTTAGATTTCTATTCATTTATAGGAAATGTTTGCATAATGCACCGGTATTTTGCTTCCCAGGAATTTCGTACAAGTAGGTATAGACAAAATTCGAGACTTACGTAACGAATGACTACGTTTCTGAATTGGCTCCGAAACAATGGATTTACCGTCAAGTCATGACGGTGTGCAGCCGATGGAGATTCGTCAGTGTTGTCACGTCGTTTGGCTGCAGACGCAGCGCCTCCCGGTAACTATCCGCCGCCTCACGGTATTTGCCATTCAGGTGCAGAATGGCGCCGAGATTTGTATGTCCTCTGGCATCCTGTAACAAAAACGCCATGATCTTGAAAAACAATTCAACAAAATTTAATTAAACACGATTAAGACCCAAACGCAAAAAAATCGCTTCATTCTTTTATCCTTGAGCGCAGACAATCGAGGTGTGTTTAATTTCAGCTTTTTTTTGCCGAAAGAAGCAACAAAATGAGCAAAAAGTTCACTTTATAACAATTTCGTCGGACGAAGAGTTGGGGTTGTCGGCACAGACGAAATAATTCTTTCTTGCGCAGCGGTCGGCGCTGCCAGCCTTAATGTTCACACCACCACCACCGAGCCGTGCGGGAGGGAAGTGAATGGCCAGAGCTAAAATGTTATTTATTTGGGCAACAAACAAATCGCTAGCCGTGAACCACGCTGGCGAACGATATTAATCTAGTTCACACCCCAAAATGCTCCCGACGAGGGCGCAGTAGGAATGACGCCGCGTGACGGATAGGACGGCCTTGACGATGACGCCCTGAACTATTTTATTAAAATCTCTCCCTCTTCCCGTTTTTCTCACTATGGCATTAAATTACTCTTAATTTTTCCCCGCTATCCCGTTGCTCCCGTTGTTATTGAGGAAGACAGCTGGGAATGTGTATTTTCAGGGGTCTTCCGACAACAAATACGTTGCGACTATAGTGTGAGTGATTGTAGTATGTACACAGTTGGCAGGGGACCTTAATTAATATTCGTTGACCTTTCCAGTGGCCCTGTCGGGTCTGACATTGGCTAACCCCATCACACAATGTTCGGAGGCGTCGTCGTCGTCGTCGGCGTCGTCGAGGGAGCACGTTCGGCCGCTAATCATCATCATATAATCACCAACCAGAGTAGCGGTGGCAGCGGTGGTAATTCGCGCACGGTCTAATTAATATTATAATCGAAATTCCCGGCTGACATGAGAGAGCACATACCACTTTTTTGATTGCAGCTGCTGACCACAATTATAATACCTACGCCAATATTGCAGGGTCATTCCATATTCATCAAAAAATGAAAAATGAAAATGGTCGAGTGTAAATTATGAACATGTACTCACGGTGGGTTTGAGTAGCACGGCACGCCGATACCATTTTTCGGCGTTCGTATGACGTCCTGCTTGTCGCATTGCCGTTGCCGCCGCCATAGAAAGTTCAAAGTCGTGCGGGCTCAATTCGGCTGCTTTCTCATACAACCCGGCTGCTTCTTTGTGACGGCTTCTAAATGCTAGAAATTCACCTGTAACCAAAGAGAAGCGAAATAAAAATTAGTGTTGGAAAAAATTGAATTGCGTTGACCTAACCAAAAGCCATCTGACATAAAACCACATACCGCCCTGCACCCAGATTCGGTTTGCGTCATTCCGTCTGCGTATGTAGGTACCAATATACAATACACAATATAATAAAACATAAAATGGAACTAAAGAAGAACGAAAACAAGAGCCATAGGCAGAAATAGAATGGGTGGTTGGTAGGAGGATCGAAATCGAGATGAGAGCGTGGGGTACAAATAATACACATCCACACTGCAAAAGCGGCACGTGTGCGCTCGAGAGAAACGTGCCTCGCGGGCATTTCTTTATATTTAGTTTGGTTTCGTCGATGTCATTTCGTATCTGCTTTCATCTGCTTTATGTTTTTCTCTCCATATTTTTTTTGTCGCAATCTTGCGAATATGGTCTACCTGACGAACGAAGGATGATATTGTTTTTTCCTTTACGTCCGGCGGGCCTAGTTTAAACCGCCTTCGGCCAACTATCTCAGATTGGCAACGAAACAAAGCGCCACGAAATCAAAATGATGTTTTTCTTCACAAAGGAAAATCTTCACATTTCGTGATTTGAGAATTTATTCCAAATCTATATCAAATGTTATTTCAGCGCTTGGAAAAATTTAATTTACATTCCTTGGCGAGAAGTTGAATAATAGGTGCGCTTCTTCCAGGTAAATCGCGTAATTTGTCAGACTTGGCGAAAATTAGACGTTGTCTTTCGACAATTCACACGTTCATCGCACGTAGATGTGTTTTTTACGCGCGGTGGCAAACAGGTTCATGAACGGCAAGGAACAACACATCGCGCGAATGTTGCTCTTTACTAAAAATATCATTTACCATACGCTGGATGCCACCCACCCGCCGCGGGTGTAATCCGGCGCACATTTCACGCATACGACGACGACATATTCCTCGGCGCTCGATGGCTGGCAATAAAAATATCTCGCTTTTTACTTTTTTCCGGCGTTGGTGCTTTGCCGTATCTTGCGTTGCTGCACACTTATATGGCATGTGCTTTCACACCCCCCAATGTGAAACAATACAGTCCGTGTAATTCGCTTCGCCATTTTTTTTTGTACAGAAAAAAACTTGTGTAAGCCTTGGAGATGTGCGGCAGGCATGTCATGTCGTCACAAAAAAATTATGCCACTTTTATGCATTGCAATGACTCAAAAAACCGTGAGGGGAGCAAGCGCGACGAACAAAGGCTGAAATGAATAGATGAAATGGCAGCAGCAAAAGGGGGGAAGCCGACGTTTTGCCGAAGCAAATTGCAGATGTATTATAACAATCAGACCCTTTGTCTTACTCCTTCCTGCCATGTGATGATGAAATAAATTTTTGATTTGAACGACGCGTACATATACTTTCATCTCTCACGCCGAAAAAAAATATCATGCGCACATATTTTTCTGTACGCGGACTTAATGCAAATTGCGCGAATGTTTTTCCACCCCTTGCGCCTCGTTTTTTACAAACGAACACGTTATGCTTGCACGCCATGTGCGCGCGGCTGCATACGGAATTAGCGGATGAGAAGCATACAAAAAAAAAGCGAAACACCGCGGCCGACACTGGCTCGGCGGAAGCGCAATTAAAACGCGATTTGTGTGCTGTGCGCATGTGTGCATACCGCTAAACCGCAAAGTGTACAATCAAATCCGCATTAGATTCGACTCATTGCGGACTTTTAACTTGGGATTATCAAACGCTAGTTCATGATTGGTGCGCCGCGCCGAGCTGTGAGAGTTTCTTCTTTTCCATATCGCACGCGGCCGCATATTTCGAATGCCTATAGAGAATTCGCCCGATAAAGAGAAAGTGCAAGTTTGCGGGAGGGATAGAAGTTCCACGCGCGCAAGCGAGGACGATAAGATAAGAATTAATGTTGGCGGTAAAACCTTAGCGGGGAGGGGATGAGTTTAAAGAAGGATCAAATGGGCTATTCGGAATTTTATTTATCATCCGATAAAACGAATCCTTTCCCCATTGGCCATCACTGCCAAAAACCACCTCTACGATGGCATGATGGTATACATCAGGATTTCTCCCGCATTAGTTTCGACTTATTGCGATGTATGTTATGCGCCCGCGGAGCGAAAATGGCTTAGTCAGCTTTACTCACTCTCGCGTGCTCGCGGGGGCTATGTCTTAATGCTAAGCGCGTTTCTGTTGTTTATGATGTAGAGAAAATAATACAGCACATTCACCTGTAAGATTGAAAATTGATGAGTTTTTCCAAGAATTTTACATGCTCCACATACAAAAGGAGGAGCATCCTTGCAAAGAGATGATACACAAGCTGGAATACTCATCGCACGATTACACATTTCTAACGACTCATTACGTACGTCAGGTATTTGCATAATTGTGTCTTTACACTTTCTATGGTCGTCATGGTTGCTTATCCCACCGGTTGGGTGTACAAAACATGTCCTTATATTATTACATATATTTCCTTTTATGATCTCAGTGAGTTTAAGTACGTATAAAGTGAAGATGAAGTTAGACTAACCCTAATGATGTGGATTATAATGAAACTTTTAAATCAAGAATATTTTCGCAAAATATATAAAATTTTATTTTTGCCCGCCTTAGTCGTCAGTTTCATTGCCATTCGGGGAAATAGATTCAGCGCCGCTGCAGCTTTTTACAGCGCGATTTGTACACACATCAAATGTTTGATCTACGTGCGCGCAAGGATTATGGCAGGGGCCTGGAGAGGACGATGCCGACGACCGACTGCGACGAGATTGCAAATGATCGCTTTGCGCTTGAATAGATTCCGAACGAAACTTCTGCGTCTATTTGCTGCCGCAGTCGCACCACTATGCGATTGTCGTCATATATGCGCCGCCGCTTACAATCGTCTCTCTGCATTCGTGCACACACTTACACACCGAGGAGATGAGAGAAGACACGCGCGCGTACTACTTCAAAGCCATGGACGGTTATATGACATGTCCTTTGTACGTAGACGCAGGAATATATCGGGAATGGGATGGGTGTGTGTGTGCCGGGCGGCGTAGGACCATATCTTTACATATCCTTGGAGCGCCGTCAGAATGGTACGTGACGCGGTAATAAAAACGGACAGCTTTCTTTATTTCATTTTAAATCAATTTGTGCCCATGGGAAGAGGGCGCACAGACGGAGGACGCAGGTGCTCGTCATGTCTCCAAGGACAACACGTTTTGTTTGTGACAGGCAGATATGAAGCGCGTGACGCGCCTGTGATTGATATGCGCTAATTGGTTTTTAATTATGATAGAGAAGTCGTCCTGTGAATCTGTGCGCATTGTGAATTGTTGTGAATGGTAGGGGGCGGGATTTACAGCATTCTTACCGTAGTGATGATATACGCTGGGATCGTCTGGAGCCAGTCGCTGCGCTCGGCGAAACCACTGCTCCGCCTCGGCCAATCTGCTCGCCTGGAAACAGAAGAGAAAATCTTTCGGTGAGTACAAGCACAATTTTCATCTCCCATAAACAATGTGTGCACGATTGCGTTTCGGGGGGTTTGGGAGAGCAACCTCGCTACGAAATGAATACCGAACGCATACATAAATGCATATGTATGCATTGCGGAGCGCGTCTTTTCTTCCGTTATTTGTTCCCATTTGCATCCGTTCATCCGGCCGCTGCAAATACGTGTGTGCGCGTGGGTGATGTGAATATGTATTTTGCCGCACTCAATTTTACGCGCATGTGTGAGCGTTTGGGTGATCGCTTTAATTTCCGGAATCAGACCGTGCGCGCTTAAACTTCATGTTACTCTTTACACCCCCGGATTATATTTCGCGAGCTGTTGCTGCGAGGTGGGGGAGGAGGCGTGTTGAGAAGGAAGGACGACTACCGGTCGCATTTCGCGAAACGGCATGACACGCGCGTATACTATATACATATTGCATAAACGCGCCTGGCGCAAATACAAACTATAACGGCGCACGTTTCGGATGGATGGCAAGAATATTAAATATTTCATAACGTTCTGCTGCAATATTGCTGTGTACCAGCAGTGGTGCGGGCATGCTGGCGGTACCTATCACAGCTTATGAAGATTGTCTTCAATTGCAATTTGAAGCGCATTTGAAAAAGAAAATTAAAGAAGTAAACGTCAAAAATAAATAAATTTCCTGATAAATATCCTCAGCATCCGGCATTTTGCCAATGTCAGGCTTCCCTAGAAAAATATGCTAGCGATCCCGGAACGCGGTAGGAGCGTGTTTGTGTGCGACCCGCAAATAATCCGCATTATTAATCTACGTGAACCTAATGCACATCTACGCCCATCGTGCGTGTTGTGAAAACACCAATGGCTCCTTTTCCTGCTACACGCACACCGAAACCACACTTTTCGGCATTTCGTCCTACCGACAACGCGACGTGCAAAAAATGGGCCGTTCAGCGTAAAAAGAATTCTCCTGTAATATTATCGATCTATACTCACTATACCTCTGCCCTTGGTTTTCGCATCCTGTACGCCTTTATATTGGCTACACACTTGTGGGATCCAGACGAAAGCTCGCGCGTGCACTCTCTTTCTCGCTTTTAGCCTATCTTCGCAAATATGCATATCTAGGACCAGCTCTACTGGCACAAGCGCTCTACGCACGATCACATTCAAGTTCAAAGGCATGTTTGCGATATGAAATACAAAGAAATTGCACGCGGCCGGGAAAATCCAGCAAATATTAGTGTGCATGTTCAAAACGCGACTGCACGGCAACAAAAGCTGCAATTTTACCACAGCACACGTTGACTGTTTCAAACAAAGTGTGTTGTGAGTGCGTTTTTTTGAATGCAACCATGCTGTTAAAATGCGTATTAGTCCTGTACGAAGAGACAGCTTTATTTTACATTTTTTAATGCGACTGTAGCGAGTAGTATCCATATAAAGTGTGCTTACAATATTAATGAGGTATTTGTAGGGAAATCATCTTGTGATCTGTTTATAATATCGACACAAACTGAATAATAAATGTGGAATTTATAATTCATGGATGAATCAGATTTCACGTGTGGCTTTATAGTATAATGAAATGTCAACGATACGAGAAATACATGCTGCAAACATGAATTTCTGAGCTGCTTATGTGTATTCGAGAACATGGTGTGTCAATATCGGACCGAGTTGTCTCGCCTATATTAATATTTATTTAAAGTCCTATTTAAACTTGCTACCTGTACTAATTAACAATATATTAAAGGGAATACGTCAAGTCTCGGAATATTAGCTTGGGAAACGTAAGTTTTTATGCCTTTTGTTTATTTTGCAGTAATTATTGGAATAAGTTTGCAAACAGCGCCAACACGGGTTCTTTATCAGGAGAAGCAATTTGATTGCTGGCCAAACAAATGGGATCTACGGGCGCGTTCGATTTATGAAGACAGCGCAAACGGTGGCAAAGCGTGGCTGTCACAATTAATTGTAATATAGCTTCATGCATTCGGGCGTACGCTGGGAGATGGCGAGATGGCGCCGGTCCAAAAGTGCAATAGCAACACGTTATACGTTATACTTCAGAGTATTAACTGCCGCTTTAATTGATTTAGCGTGATTTACGGACGCACGCATACGGCAATAAAGTTATCGATCTAGAGCGATGAGCATCGAAAGAATTCCTTACAAAAACCGCGATATTCTTCCTTCCATTTCTTCATATTAAGATGTGATATGACGATATTATTCACTATCTGGCGAGGTG
The DNA here is from genome assembly GCA_030264135.1 of Myllaena sp. GC000078. Taxonomy (NCBI): domain Eukaryota; kingdom Metazoa; phylum Arthropoda; class Insecta; order Coleoptera; family Staphylinidae; genus Myllaena; species Myllaena sp. GC000078. The sequence continues at coordinate 107,393 of JARJDR010016430.1, read as the reverse complement.
ATTAAGCGATAATTGATGTAAAATAGCAACTGAAACTGCATTTACTCGCCATCTACTGTATAAAGTGCCCACTATTATTCAAAGAATAATTTTAAGTCCATTTCAACTGTAACTGTAACAAGAGAATTATATATGCTAAAAAGAAATAGAATGTAGAAACGTTTATATTTAGACTTTGCATTTTTATTATTATTAATTCCCATGAGAAAAGCAGGCCGTAAAAAATAATTGCCGTGATAACCAGTCATGAAAACATATAGGTACGTATCGAGGGCGGTGGCCAAGAGGAAGAGGTGAAAGCTCAATAACATAAAATCTTACGAGCGGACAAAACAAACACGCGTTGAAACGTTGATTAGATAATGCTGAAATCGCCCGGAATGGGCATGGAGTGGATAATTATAACTTTTTGTGTTCGAGCCATTAACAAACAACGGACGATTGCGTTGCAAATGCTATTGCAACTTTTTTAAATTAAATTTCGCAAAGCACCAAAGTTGTAATTCAAATTTTGACATTCGTTTCAATTTTAATTTTAATATACGGTAAAATAAATCATGTCCGCGAGGTGTAATCAAACTCGATACATTCACCACACGTGAATATTTTCTAATTTAACTAGCAATGTATTATTAATGGTGACAATGCATTCATGTATTAAAAGTTGTATTGTAACAGAGTGTGAGTGAAAGCATATACCTAGGTTCACATGACATTTCATTATATTAAAACCATCGTCAGTCGGTAATAATTCACGTTTGCAATTCGCTAATCAACCCCCGATCATCATGGTTGGAAATGAATAATAAATCAAAGTAGTAATTGTAATTTTTGTAAATAATTCTCTATGGATGAGCAGAACCATTTTATTAATAAGTGAGCGGCGACTTCCTATTAGTTACATCATTCATCAAATCATCCAGTCGTTTATCATGTATGTAAGTTAAATGGAAATAAAATTCCAATTTCCAACTTTGCACACACTGAAGCTGGTTGCGCATCACTGCACGTACTCATCTTCTCAAACATTTCAGTAATTAGGCGGCGCAGCGGCAGCTGCTTATGGGCGAGTGTGTGAAGAGGAAGAACTCGGGCGCCGGCAAACGAATGAACTAAGTTGCAAGCGCGCTGTGTGCATAAATGCCGGGCTGTGGCAGTCGCTCTCGATTTATATTACTCGGGAATATTTCAGCTACAAATGAAATTTAAATCTGCTAAATAAATTAGATGTGTGCGCATGCCAGCGGTAGCAGCAGCACATCATATGTATTAACATTTTGCTATTTAGCTCTTCATTTAAATTTTAATTTCGTGAGTCATAACGAAACTAATTGAAAACGCTGCCGAGCACTTTCCATGCCCGAAACATTGATCGCTCAAACGAATATGTGATGATTTAAATTTTCCATTTGGTGTACAATATATAATTAATAAATTTTAGTGCAAAACGTACTTATTTTGAGCAACGTCATTAGGGAATTCATTAATTCAATTTGGCGCTCGACCTTAAGTAGCATGTGTTTGTCCCCAATTAAGTGTTCATAAATTTTCTTGTAAAGAAATATCTTTTACATAAAATTCTTATGGATTCAGCAATAATGCTCGATTGTGTGACCTCGTAAATTCATGAATAACTTAAACGCTTTAAACGTTGAGAATATTATAATGCCATCGCCAGGTAGTTACTTCAATGGCTGAATGCGGCACTTATCGATCGCGTTTGGTAATTAATTTTTGAAATTGAACGCTTTATCCGATAAAAAGAAACTATTAAAGATATTAAATGGAAGAATATTAATGGTAAGCATGACACAATAAATATGAATCGCTTTTAATCTTAAAGTAAGTAGCTTCTCCAGCCATATTTTATAATATTACAATTTTTTACGTCGGATTAAGGTGAAATTTGTAACTTGAGCGCCTCCGTGCTGCGGGGCAGCTGTTAATTAACAATGCACTTAATTATTAATAACGTTTCTCCGCACAAACATGGACGGTGGCAGTGGTAGAAATAAAAAAAAGTTTATTTCCACCCGCCATTATGTACAAAGACCATCAGCCCCGCATACATGCAATGCATAGCGTAAATGTAAAAATGTAAATATTCGTGCAATGCACACGCGCCGCAGATCCACATAATTACCCCGCCGGCAGTTTGTACTCGTGACTTTTTCCTCAAAGATTAATCCCATCTCCTCCTTGCTGGTGGGGGCGCATTGCAACAATATGTAAAACTCACCCAGCGGACAAAAACCGACCACGTCCGCCAAACGCGTTGCAAAAACATCCAGATGGTAACTGCGTGGTTGGCCATAATGTAAGAGGAGCCAAGCAAAAATAGGTATAAAAAGAAACAAATGGAATTAAAAACGAAACGGCAGAAACGTGGCGTGGCGTGTAAATTGCGCAGCTAATCCTAATTTAACTAATGCAAATGATGCACATCATGGCGCGCTTGTGGCGCTTGCGGCCGTGGGTTTTTGCCCCGTTGAGTTTCAATTTTTGTAATGAAAGTGTGCGGGCAAACAGCGCACATTCGGGGTAGCTTGTATGTGATGATTGTCTGAGCCGCGCGCGCGACTGCTTGATTTCGAAGGATTGATAGTTTGTGATTTAGGGGGAGCAAGGCAGTCAGGCATCGCATGTCGATGCCTCGTTACCGATAAGCATCGAGTGCGGTGTATGAGGTTCTTCAGCGCGCAAGCAACTATATAAGGCCGGCCGTTATTCCGCAATTGGCAATTTTCGTAATCATCTAAGATCTGATAGATATTGCCACACAACTCGTTACGATTCAATTTTATTGTTTTTGTGTGCTCTTGCGTAAATTTTGTATCCAACCAAAAAAACTATTAGAATATAATTTTCTACTTTTTTCAACTTTGGATTAAATGAGCTTAATTTCAAGTGTTTCTCTTGCTTAACAAAATGATTTTAAGTTGATTATGTTTTGCTTGGTAATCACCAATTAATCTAGTTTGATTTTGAAGTAATCAACATTAATTGAGTTATTGAAAATAATATTTGGCATGACAAAAATTACAAATGCAACAAAATATCAGATATTCCGTTGAGAGCGTGGAAAAGGGGGGCATGACGTGTTCCGATCGAAACGATAGACTAGGTGGAAATTAATTCTGACGCGTCATCAATCAATTCGTATTTTTTGACGCGCGAGCAGCGCTCAACACACCTACGCCTACGCATCGAGCCATCACAATAGACAGACCCTCGGCAAACAAACTGCATCCCTTCACACACGCAAACACAGCGCTGCTTTTTTTATGTTTTATTTATTTTTTGCTCGCGCGCGCGCGCACGCATTGTCTATTTTCCCTATTTTCCTAGCCGCTTGCAGCATACTTATAGTTTGGACGAATAAATCATCATTTATTGCTTTGTTTAGCTGCTAGTGTGAGTGTGTTATTTTTCGTTTCGTTATCGACGCCAAAAACTGATGATTTCGTTGTCTGCCACGCTATATTTGCTTGTGTACCCTAATAGTTATTTCAGCCCAATCGAATGTATGCGTATCCGCTTTAGCGTAAAGTCGATCAACATTGACGTAATGCTTGTTTTATAACGTTGATTCGGCAAAATCCAGGTAATTCCGCATAAAAACGATTGCATTGCACCACGCACGGGCGCGGCCGATGCGTTATGAATACCCAATTAATTTTCACTCCATGTTTTTTTTTTTGCTTCTTCCTGGTTTGCAACTTACATTTTTCGCCAGCAATTTGCCGTAGGTGATGTGCGCCGGTACGTGATCGGGTTGAGCGTTGAGCGCCGCCTGATACCATCGCTCGGCCTCCTCGTTCTGCTGCAGTCGCGCCAGCGTCTCGCCGAGCACGTTGAAGACGCTCTGAAAGCAGGCAAAGAGAATGTTGGTTAGTGACCACGTTTTCCTCGCTAGTACGCACACACACACACACACCCGACTAAGTAATCCTTTTCATTTAGTTTTTTGTTTGCATCCATCTCTACGATGCGAAGCAGAAAAAGAGCGAAAGACACTCCACCACCGTTGGCCACTTATCGACTTTATACTTAATGCTTATGAATACCCACCGCGCGCTTGGGGAGTCTCGCGTCTGGCGCTGGGCATTTATATTACGGCGAAAGAAATGAGCGCGCGCGGGGGTTGGGATTCGCTTTTTGTCGAACGCGAGAGAGCCATAGATGGCTTGGTTACCTAGGAACGTACGAGCATAGCATGCTAATTACGCTCTGTGCGCGGATGCGGACTTGTTATTCGGGAGCGCCCGCAAATGGCAATAAAAGGGATTACTGCGACGACGACGACGACGCTGACGACGATGGCGGCATGCCCGGAAAACGTCTGAAACTAATCTTTGGCAAAGGCCCTTGCACGTGCGCATTCAAGGGGAGCGATGTTGTCATGGCACTGCCTCATCGATGGGTATTAAAATTGAAAATCCAAGATAAGGAAACAAAGAATCATCATAGAAAGAAGATTAATTTCCGTTATGAAATGCACCGTGAAATGAAAGCGGGGGAATGCTTATAGGTACCTAGGTAGGCACTGCTTGTCTTTTTCTGTTCGTTTATTTATTCCGCATGCCCTGCATGTCCATTGTTGATGCTTGCGCGGAATAACCCCCAGCGTGTACTAATAGAGTGGTTGTAGGTAGGCCCAGGGCACTCTCTTTCGAAATGTATATTTTAATGCCAAGAGAATCGGATGCCCAACGATAAGCGTCAAATGGGAATGTGGAGGAGAGTAGTGTGTATGCATTTGCTCGGATTTCGTAATGCATCCCAGCACTGCCGCGCTGCTGCTGCTATTCGACGAGGTGGTAGTAAACACATCCATGCGTGATGCATTGTGAAATGCTCCGGCTGCGCGGATGCTGAGTGGATGCGAGATAGGAAGCGCAGCCGGGGAATGATACATAAATTTATGCATGTATATGATAATGGAATATACATGTAATCTCCATAAGCTTTCACAATGCGAAAACGCATCGCCGTTTTAACTGTGCGTATAATCATGACAAACACATTCAGCGCGATGAAGATGGCGGGCGGTATGGGTAGCCAACAAATGCCTACAATACCAGGGGTGAAATATTTCTGCCGAAGAGGAAATCTGCGCATTAAACTTGATGCTGGCTGGCGTGGCAAAATGCTAATGCGAGTTCTAGTTTCTGTGCACGTAGTATGTATTTCGCACCATCCGCCCCTTTTGCGAATTTTTTACGACGACGCCCGTTGTAATTATATGCAAAATGGTATTAAGGGAGTTGCGTGCACGCAACGCGCAGCATTCAAATTCCGGTAAGTTGTGTCGAACCAATTTGCGAAGAAATGGGAAACATTCTCGAAATTCCTATTAGTAGATTAATATTCGGCGCATCTCTCTATTATTCATCGCACTGCACTTGTGCTGCGCCGCCCCTCGAATCGTCGGCGGTTTGGGAATGAGATGAGACGAGGTGGTCGGGGGTGGAGCAGCAGCGCTATATTCGTAATCCCTAATTGACTTTTTTCTAGTTATGTGCGCGAGCCGTGCGGGCGCGCTGTGCGAGTACATCGTTTCGCCATTTGCGCGGAGGAAAGAATTTATGCCTCCGGGGAGACAATCGGCGCCGCGCTCGCGCTCGTTGGTGAGGGGGGTGCGTAGCGCTGGGATTATGTTGGCCGCCCACGCGCAACCCTCTTTTCCAATATGGACAGTGCACACACACACACACACGTTTACGCCCTCTATGGCTGATGCTCACGGGCATATAAAATGTCCTCAAGAACTACAAGTTTGATTTACGACCCACGCAGGACGTTCGCTGCTGTATCGCGCCAGCAGCAAGCTCGCTATTCAGGTGCTTTGTTGTCATGCCAATTGAAATATGACTAAATTTTTGCGAGTGGACATTAATTTGAAATGAAATATCCGCCAGCGAATGAGATTTTAATTATGATGAAATTGCGATTAATCGAGGATTAGCATGATTAACAGCGAAAAAAAAGCTCATTTAACTCAGTTACACACCAAATCGATTGCGGCGGTATTTTCATAATTAAAAAATCTAAAAAGTTTTTGATTGATACGAAGAGCGCCGAGAGAAGGATTGCGACGGGTTGGCGCGATGAAACCGTTCGTTCTACTGGCGAATTATTAATGCGTAATTGACGTTTCATGGGAGTGGGAAGGGGGGATGGGGGTTCAGATTTGTACGCGATTTATTTGGGCGCGCATATTCCAGCAACCACCATCAAGTCGCAAGTGGAAATTATAGGCGCGTGGGCGGCGTGTAAGAAGCGAACGCTCCAAGCGGCGCCTTCGCTCTCCCTGTTTGCGTATAATGAAGAAAATGAAGAATTTGTTAATTACGAAAGGGAGTTTAATTTCGACGGTAATAACGCGAAAAGCAAATTAGAAACTTTTTAATTGTTTCCTAGGTTGACGAGAGAAACGCTGCGCGCGGAAGACGATGACGACAACCTACGCGTATCTCTTATGATCACCAAGTGTTGCTCAGCATTCCCACATCAAATCCCACCAAGTCTTGTTGGGTGATTTACTTATTTGCCCCAGCATGAGATGCCAGTAAATCCATGTGGAAATATCCTCCGCAATGAACTCACTTGGGGGATTTATTAATTTCTTTTTTCATTTCCGTATACGCCTGTTGGAGCTGAATTTTATTTCTAATGTCACATAAAAGTCGTCGCTTTAAACGAAAGATGTTTCATGTCTCGCAAAAGGATTGACGACACACCGGTGGCCCCTGACGACAATAAACCTCTTTCGGCCGACCAACTTTAATAGTTTTATAAACTTACTTATCTACGACTGGGTGCGGGAGGGGTGAGGAGCAACACGGGCGAAGAGAGTGAGTGGCGCGTGCGGGCTGGAAGGCTAATGAAGCGCGTACGCTCACAAACTTAAATTGCCAACAAAAGCAAATAAAACTTTTGCGTCCGCGATGGACGGAACGCAGACGGGCCACTGGGAAGAGGAAGGCATTTCTCTTTGTCGCGCGCGCGCACCATTTTCATTTCAGCGCAGCAATGAAACAAATTGAAAATGGCAGGAGTGAGACAGGAGTGCGGATGCTCCGCCTGCAGGCCTGTCGTCGTCGTCGTTGTCGTCGTCGCCGAGTGCAGGAGGAAGTACACGAGTGCAAGAAGGATTGCATCCAGAGTATATATCATCAAGCAAATAACGTCTGCCGAGTCAAGAGACGCTGAGCCTCTCTGAGCCGTTAGGTAAAAGTCTCAAATTGGAACAAATGTGGCGCACCCATATAGCATTGGTGGATGGGCATTAAAATGTCATACGTATTACAAACCGGGTTGGTTATTTTTCGTCCGGCAATTAATATACATGTAATTTCCGGGGCGATCCACGTTCCTCGAGAAGGATACAAATGGGAGTCCTTCGGGGTCGTTATGGGGTCGCGGCAATGATAAATGCTGCGTCGCCGCCCGCCGATAATCATGCTGAGTGCAGATACACACTGTCACTGCGCGGCGGCCCGGCAGGAAGACTGACAGCGTCGGTATAATAATCCCCGGTAGCAATGATTACGCATTTAGGTACATACACAAACTACCACTCGCCCGCACGCAAAACGCTGCCTGTATTCGTGCGCGAGCGACAAACGTAATAACCATTATTGCACGCGCACCAACCCTCCGCCCCTGCCAACCACGAGCTGTCGCGCGTGTCCAGATGGTGGTGCAGTCGCTTTAATAACGCTACATCCCCCCATTCACTGTATCATTGTAGCTGCGTAAGTGAGTGTATGTGTGTGTGTGTGTGTGTGTGTGTGTGGGAGGAGGGATATTAGTCTCCGGAGGCGGCATTCCTGCTGACGCTGTTGCTACCGTCCCACGCCAAGCGCAGAACAAATTGTATTGTTAGCGCTTATTGCGAGCGCACGAATTCGGTTGTGAAAGTGCTGGACGCGCACCTGTGAATTTGCGCATTGTGGGGATGCGGCACCGATTTATTAGAACCGCTTTCATTTTGTAAGCTTCATCATTTTTCCAAAAAAAAAAAGGGGGGATTGGAATCAAATTTGATGCAGAATAACTCACCTGGGGTGGGTAGTGATCCGGCAGGGAATGAGCGGCCTCCCGGTAGGTGGCGAGCGCTCGTTGCAGGCGGCCCTGATCGGAATACAAGGCGCCTAGTTGCAAGAGTGCTGATACGCGCGCTGCGTCGTGTTCTCGACGATCCTTCAGGCCGGTGCCATCAACTTTGGCGCCCTGTCGCAGAACCGCCACGGCCTCCTGACAACGGCCAGCAGCAATGAGTGCCGCACCCAAATTCACATAGGCCACTGAAACAACAAGGAGATCATTATTACATCAAAAGCTCAAGCGGAATATTTCCCATTCAAGAAAGTGCTCCACTCCCCCTTCAACCGTAAGCTACGATATTAAACTGTTGCTTTTATATCGATACACATGATATTGTGGCAGCGCCGTTGGCATTATCCTCTTCCTCTTCCCCGTACGATCGCAGCAAAATGACAATGTTGTGAGCTCTCTGCCGAAACATACTCTCTCTCTCGCCGCGGCAAACGCGAATCAATTCAGTAACAAGTATAATCGGATTGATATTGTTATTGCTTGCTTTGTATTCTTTACGACAATTGATAACAACATGCTACTACTGACTGTCGGTCCACTTGCCAAGATGCCTCGGTTTTCTTTCACGCTTTTTGCGTAATGAGCGAAAATAATGGAAACGTATTTTTTATCTCTTGCCTGGGGCGTTGTCATTTTTGCAATGGAACAAACACGTTGCGCGGTTTAAAAAATATGCGTTTCCAAGCTGATATAATTCAAGTTAATTTTTCCTCGCTGTTCCATTTCAACGCCGCATTGCGCTGCTGCCGCTGCTGGGGGCTAGGAGCAAAGAGGTTTTTACCCGAAAAGCACTTTTATGCTCACAATGCAACCGTCCCCACCCACATCGAGCGGGCAGCGAATGAAGCGCTGTGAAAACAAGAAAGCTGTGTGCCGAAATGAAAATGAATGAATATAAAAACGCATTCGACGCCACGGACGCGACGCGACGAATTTTTGGACGCAGTAGACGACAGAAGCGCAGCATTCGGTCAGGACGAATGTGTGTGTATATACGTGCGTAATTAAGTTCCCTCCCCGTTATTTTCCTCCCCCATACAGCGACGGCAGAAAAATGCGTATTTCTTTAACGCAGTTAAAACATTATCAGTGGTGATAATTAAATTTGCATGGCATACGAAAATGGACAAAGTTTTGTTTATTTCAGTGTTGTTTTTTTTCCTAAGCCGGAAAGCGGTAAAATGGCCGGCACCGGAAAGGTTTCCACAATAATGCGCGATATATTTTTGGGCGCATTCCGGTTGTTTTAAATTTTCACCGGTTTGCGTTTGCGGCCCACACGTGCCACACGCGGAAATGTTTGAACTCTGCAGCTACCTGCGTGCTCTAACGCCTGCTACGTGTAAATATTTTAAATGTGTTAAAATATTTCGCTTTCGACAACGAGGGAGGAGGAAGCAGCGCGGTCGGTCGATTGTATGAGCCTGTGTGTTGTCCAGGGGCCTATATAAAATGAATGAAAATGATGGAAAAGTTTGAGCCGGTTGGCTTTTGCCGTTTAGATTTTCATGCACAACGCGCGTATGCATGGAATGCGAGAAAAAGTTTTTAATCAAAATGAGTTTTTCGAAAAGGAGTGTTGCCACTCTTCATCTCGCGTTATTTATTATTTGAATAAACAACCTCCAACCACCACCACCACCACCTCCGCAGTAACACCCAATTATATCTGCAAACTAATTTAATTAGAAAGTTTTTCGGCTAAAACTTTACAATAATTGTATAAAATTTTCGCTCCCCTTGGCATTGATTTTTAAAAGTACCAAAATATGCACATATGTTGTACCTCTGCACAGAGTTGGCAATGTTTAATGAATAAATGTATATAACATATGTGTTTGCTTAATGGTAATTAATGATAAAATGCGACTTCGGTGAATTAAATAACAACATTAAAATATGCCACGGATTTATACTTTGGCATATAAAGTCCATAAACCGAATCCCTCGGCGTGGGCGCGAAAAGTTGTTATCGATCGCTTTAGCTCTAGCAAGTCGCGAGTGTGGTGTGATGATGGTAGTGGTGAGTTCATATTTCTAACTTGGCGGCGAGAAAAAGACGTTTGATTTTTTGGGCACTTTGCAAGGGCGCGGGCGTGTGTGCGTGCGCACGCGGCCGCCACCGCCGCATATATTTTTTCGGCCGTGTAAAAATTCGGATTTTCATCAGGTTGGAACTGTTAACATATCTCCGGGGAGACATTTCAACATTTTCCCCTCGATGCGTTGCGCCCACCCGCCCGCCCGCACGCGAAAATAAAGTTTTCCACGTCTTCATACTTTTTCCTTCCATAGACGCGCGCACAGGTCGGTTGCTGGCGGTGCCGGTGGTGGTATTACTTTCGTATTTCAGTGCATATCTCCCCATATATCTCTTTCGCCACCGACATATCTTCTCCGCGCCGCTGCCGCCGTCGCGTCGCCGCGGCGTTGATGTTGTCGGGGCGAAAAAGCTTAATTTATGCCACATTTATAATGAATGCAACATCTTGGCGGCGGCGTAGTAAACTAGCGAGTGGTGCGCCTGTATCGGAAGCCGGTTTTAACGGCGTACACGGCCGGAGTGAGGGAGCAATCTTTAAGGTATCGTGGATTTCACGCGCACACGCGGGGCAGCAGCAGCATTGCGGTGGTAAAAGTTTTCGAAAGCGCGAGCGCCAGCTTTGGGAAACATGAAACGACGACGACGACGACGACGATGACGATGGTGGGTGGGTGGATGGGTGGCGTAGAGGCAGGCCGCCTGCGGAATTAGGGTGGTCTTGTTCGTGGACTCCTTTATTCCGGGAGACGAGCGAGATATATCCTCTTCGGCGTCGTTCGCCGGCGAATTTTCCAGCCAACTTGGTTATTATAAATTCTAATGAAACGGCAAAATAATTTGTAGAGGGCAGAGCTTCCTCCTCCTCCTCCTTCGCCGGTGTTACCGCCGTGGGTCTCGTCGGCCGGAAAATCGTCCAATAAGGGCAACAATATCCGCATGCGTTGGTGTTGACATTGCGACATTAAAAATGCGCCATGTTTCCACGGCCCGATGAGGCGGCGTGGTATACATGAAAAATGTTATTGCGGTGCCATCGCTCGAGCGAGTTTTTTATTTTTATTTTTGGTCCGCGCGCTCGAAATTAACTTTATGCTGCCTTATATCGCATGTATTTGTTTGTCAAAAACTCGAGGACGTGTGCGTGATGAGCAGCCGGGGAAAAAAGAGCGGCAGGACAAATTTAAATATAAGAAAAATTTGCCCATATCCTCAACGCGGTGGGGCGCCGCCTATCTCTTGTGTATACGTGGCAGCAGCAGGAGAGTAGACTGATTTTCATTTCATTTGCTTGTATATCAGTTAGACGGATGTCAACCGCCGCCGCGCCGCGCCGCCGAGATGGCTGGTTATATGAGGATTGGCCGCTCCCGCCGCCGCCCCATCCTTTGGCATATTTTTATGCAAAACTCGTTCCGGTACCAAGAATGAAGAGTATCACGGAGCGGAGCTGGCTTAGCAGCATACACATATACACACTACATCGGGCGCAGGCGTTTTATTGCAGCTGTACGAAATGAGGAGATGGATACGTATGAGGGTGGTGGTGGTGGTTGTGTATACAAAAAAGGAGAAATCTGAAATGCAGACAAGCGCCATCGCGCGATGATGCAAAACGGAAAATGGCGTCGAGATCGGGCACACACATGTATGCGTACTTGCGCACACGCGTACACCAAGATGAAAGGAATCTGATGGTGAATGAAATATGAAGGAGTAACAAATCGTCTCAAATACACCCAGCGCAACGCAATACAGGAGATAAATGTATGTACGCTTATATATACTAGGCTTGTTTGCGAGCAAGCATCCAGTCCGAAACGAATAAAATTGTCGCTTGTGCAAATAATCGAAGAAATCAAAATTTCATTTGCTAAGAGTGCTAAGTTCAATTTTTTTTTCAAATTTTGCTCAACGGCTGAGTGGCCGCGCGCTATGCAATAAGGCTTTATCTAAAAGCCATTTAGCGCGTTAGACGGTTAGACGTTACACTATATGAGCACTGAACAAACATGCAGGCGCACGAGCGCGTTGAAAAGCGGTTTATCTGCCCCTAAATGTGTGTAAAGTGAAATGCAGAGGAATGGATCTACCTTCGCCTCCTCAATGAAGCGTGCGACGTGTCTGCGTCCAAAGTCGAAACTCATATAATAGAGATTCTTATGCGATAAAACAATGATGATGGCACATGTCAACACTCTGTGAATGCACGCTCAAAGCCGTAAGCGAAGGTAAACGGGGGCGATATCTCCTCGTGCATTAAAGCGGCCATTGACGATGTGCACGCGAATGGATGCATGCAGAACGTTAACTGCGTGCGGTTCTACCAATAATGGCTTTGTCTCATTGAAACGGCTTCGAATTTAATTTAGTACCATCTCAAAACTCAGCCTAGTGTCGCCTGCTGTTTTGATAATAAATTTTGTCATTAATATCATAATACCTCTGCAAATTTCGAGTCCGGAATAAATAGGTTTGTACACCATTTGAAGGTTTTGCATGCGTTCCAAAGTGAAGAGCTGCGCAACAACAAGAAAAGGGTACAAGGTAGAGATGTATAAAAAAGCGCGCAGCATAGGAATGACTGTTTAAGCATCCATCCCTCTCCCGGTGGCTACCGCACGAGTAAATATTGGCTGCATCTTTGGCGCACACCGCAATCGAATCTCAACAAAGAATGGCGAAGGGCGAAGCGAACCGAACCGAACCGCCATCGTTTGCGAGATGAGAAAGGTTTGTATGTACCTTTCTGACTATGCCACCGCAGCACCCGCCGCCACCGACGACTACTCACGGTCGATATCCTTTGAATAAAAACCGAAAGGAATCGATATGCATACGAATGGCGCACGTTTGGCGCTGCTTGCTTGCTTTAATGCAAAAACCCCCGACAGCCACGAAGAAGAGTCAGCGCAATACAAATTCATTGGATCATAAACACAAATAAGGGATTTGCAATGCAAGAGATGCGCAAACGGATTCTCCACGTTTCATTCCAAACCTTACTTAATGAAACGACATTAACTGAGACAAAAAATACGCGCATTGGTTAGATACTACAAATATGTATGGCGAACATGTAAATCCTAAGCAGCAAAAATGTATGGTGTATTTTTCTGCCTGCCAAGCGGCTTATTTTGCATAATTGTCTTCACTTTATAACACATAATCCTGCATTTCGCCCGCGCTGTTTAGATCCCCCGCGCCAGGCAGCTTGAGCAACAACAACAGCAACGCCGTCTCATAATTAATGTTATTGCTCGGAATTAGCGTTCATTAGTTACATAATTAATCTAGACTTGCACGGTAATTGGTGATTCATTTCACGCTCGACATTTGTATTTATGAGACTGCCGGCGCCTCAGGGGGCGGCCAGCGCGAGGAAGGGCGGAGTGAGAATGGCATGCCGGACGCACTTCCTTGATTCATGTAGGTGCCTCGAAATACTCGCGCTGACTGCATTGTCGTTGAATTGCCACTCGACCAGCAAGCGGCCGAGCGAGGCAGATAACGTTATTTTATTGCCACTTAAGCGAATTTATACATATGTAGCAGTCATTCATTAGTCGTATTAAGACATCAGGAAAATTGATCAACCAGGTGATCGATGATTACGTATTATGACTAACTCATGGAATTGGGGTGGTTTGCCGCGGAGTTTAGTGGTCTATACGCGGGCGTCGATACATCAAGCTTGCGGGCGCATGGAAATGTATTTATTAACCACGCACCGATCGGGGCCGGTCAAAAATCGAAATGGCATTGCCGTGTATGACGGCGTGCGCGGATATACACAACACCCCCGACTACTACTATTAGAGTATAATTAATCAAATTTAATGGAAACATCGATCGAAACACAGAGCATCGCCATCGCCATGGGGGACACGCGCACTAAATAATATGCGCGCAGCAGAGCACACCTGCGATAGCTAATCTGTCCTAGTCGCTGTGTCCAGCCTACACACGCAATTATTGTGCGATTCATTAATATTTCATTATTAAACGGATACCTCCCCCACTCAAGATTATGATGGGGGTATGAAACCGGTGTCAAAATTGCGTTTCATAATTGTAATTTGCATCCGAAATCTGAAGGGATAAAGGTAGGCATTCGGCTCGGTGATGGATGGCTTGATTTACTAATTGATTTACTTTTCGAATGTGAATGTCGGTGTTTGAATGCGTATGTGGGGGAGAGAACTCTTCTTCGCTATTCATTTAGACCGGCGGTGGCGGTGGAATCCGCAAAATGTCTAATGAAATTCGATGGTATCAATCAAACTCAGCGACGTGCATCACTCAATTTGCATGTATCAATTTGCAGCCGAATTAACGAGGGCCTGACGTTTCGTGCGGCGGAAGTCCGCTAATATGATTTATGAATTATACAAATGGTAATTTCGCCCATTCGGGACCGATTCTTGAATGACTTAATTAAGACCCACTGAAATGATCAAGTCTCGATTCAATGCCTAAATTAAATTTCTGCAATACGATCGCTATAATTTCGGCCAGATAGGATATCGATTTGAGTGGTGGCAAGACCGCGCGCTTTTGTGCAGCAAACATAAAACCGTTCTCTCCCTTCTCTTTAATCAAATGGAAGGCAGAGAGAAGTTCTTTATTTCCTGACCTGCATTTTGTTCATTCGCGCACGCTTCCGGCACAATAATAACATAGTCCGGTCGCAAACTGGGTCACTGGCATAAAGCGGCTTAGAAGAATAAAGGGATGAAATGGAAAGTAAACGTAAACATTGCAAATCAAATATCTCCGCCCCTTCGTCTTCGATTGAAGGAGAAATGGGAAAAAAGGAGGAGGTTCATAAATAGATAAATAGCAAATTGTGTGGAAAAGAATAGGAGACTTTTATTGTACGATTGTATTCTACGCTATGATTAATAGTTTTCATCAGAAACATATAATTCTTAAACGTATTATAAATGCGTAAGTATGAAGTTCATAAAAATAGTTATGTAAAGATCGCGGCAAATGGTCAACGCGCTTAATCAAAAATGTACATATAAAATTTTTGATAAACCTGGCGGCTAGCTATAATATACTATTCGCATGCTTATAATTCAAACTCGTTTATCAAGCGACATGATTCACTATTCAACACGTGCACGTACATTGTATCGTTGAAAACGGAAGTATCCTTATGCGTGTGTGTGTGTGTGTGTGTGTGTGTGTGTGTGTGTATGTGTGTCAGAAAAGTTTAAACTTTTTAATTATAAACTCTTTTATCTCGTTTATCTCGGCGACGCAAACCCCATTAGACGGGTAGGGTGAGGAGGGTGGTCGTCTCTCCGCCACCCTGCCGGCCAGTATTATTTCGCATAAACCCCGCCCGAGAGTTGAACGTTTTGTTTACTCATATAAGTTCATATATATCCGCACGTCCGCATTTTAAAAATATATTCCTAATATTCCGCCCACCAGGAGCGAGCACCAACCATATTATAACCCATATGTGGGGCAGGCCGCGTGGCAATTCCATTATTTTCAATTTTATGGTTGCTTGTTTAACAATAATAATTTTTATATGAGACTGGTGCTCATTCGTGCAACGCAGCCGGGGCGAAGCAAACGCACCGGGTATAACAATGTATATACATACGTTGAAATATGCACATTGAGAATGTGAAAACCTGCGGAACAGAAGGGCAAACGCGCGGGGGTGGAGTTTTATAATATTGCACATGTACAATATGTTGGTGCTGATATATTTCATAGCCAATTTCACATCTAAATAAACAAAAATTCACTGTTTTTTTAAAGCTATGCAGTTTATTAATTATGAAATGTATTTCAATTTAAAAAAATCGAAAGCAATTAAATAAATATACCGATTGTAAATTATTGACATGATTGGCGAGCGGACACAGTTTGACATGAACCCAATTACCTTTTTTGTACTAACAAACTAACTAACATGGTTGTTATTTTTTTCTGCAACTAGTTAATTTCGCATGGCTCTGCCTTCTAACCACCTAGTTGGGTTCATGACTTCACAGCACATTACCCATTACCTATTACGATACGTGTTTATATATGTCGATATGATGATTACCATCATCCAGCGTTGTTAGGCTACATAATAAAAGTGGTAGCTAGCAGCTACGTATGAAAAACTAACTTTACGACTCACCCTTGGACGCAAACACAATGCATTAATTGCATCCGTTAGTCATATATGTTTTATACGTGGTTACACATTCAATAAACGAACACCTTTAAAACTCGCCTAATGTTATTAAGTAGCCGGTGTGTATGTATAGGTCTATGTGTGCATATAGTGGCGAGCGCTCACCGCGTAAAGAGAAGAACTAATCAACAGTAAAACATAGCAAAACATACCGGTCGCCGCGCCGTTGCGGTGACGTTGTTGGTTCGTTACAAAGTTAATTAACTTAGCGGAAAGGCTGGCCGCTCTCGCGCATCGCATAGATGTGTACACACAACGAGTACGTAATTTCATTTCATTTCGTTCATAAGTATATACATATGTGACCTACCTTCTTAAGTATACGCCGCGGTCAAAGCGAAATTTTCATCGTAAACAATAAAAGCGAAGAAAACAAATGCGTCGTGAAAAAAATTATTAAGTACGCACTGGCTCGTTTCCGGTGCACTGGGCATAATTTATGGTGATGAAGTGCAACCCCACTGTGGCAGCCGTAAAAAGGCTTTTGTCTTTCAAATTGAATGATATTAATCGAAAGATCACGCGCGGACATTACTCATGTAAATCACCCACTTCGTTTGGTGGCGTAAACAATACGGGAATGCAATTTACGGGGGAGGCAAAAATAAAAATGCACACTGGTGAAAAGTAAGTCGGTTATTTCACATAATGCATTGCATAACATTAATAACAAAGTAAATTGTGAGCCCTGAACGTGCCAGGAATTAGACCGTACGCTATTGCTCGTCGCGTCGTCGCTGTCTTGCTAGTGCCATTGCTTTCACATATTAAGGTCAACTTTCCCAGCAAGGATGCTTCTGTTTGTTGTCACGAATTTCGCTGTATCAACTTTAATATGGCGCCGCATGGTGTCTTATTACTGTTTACACTTTTTATTAGCACCGTCATGGAAGGTGAGGGTGCGCGCCTGCGAGGATCAACTAATCGATGAGAACAAACGAGAGATGTGTCTCCTGATATATTTCTTCCACCCCTACGCTTTGTTGTTTTTCTCGTCGCTTCATTTTCTTTCGTTTTATTAATCCGATACGCGTCCTTGTCTGTCCACTTGCACTATTTCTAACTTTTATTTATCGTTTGTTTGTGCCTCATTCAATTAAGACGTTTCGCAACGTTATTTAATACAAGCCCCGTAGTTGGTCTTCTCTTCGTCGGCAATAAGTACTAAATTGAACTTTCATGTCGCGCCCTTCTGCTTTTATTATTGCGCTTTTTCCACCCTCGCTGCTCGATGGGTCCAAGTGCGGCCAGTAGCTGCAGCATCAACGGTAATTTATATTAATTAAAGCCTTTCATTCGCATTTTTTGCGCGAACGTTGCATTTATGAATTTGTGGCAGGGCACGCGCAATAAACCTCAATTTATATATTTCTTGTGGTGGCTCAAATTTAACGAGAACCAACCATAGCGTTGGGTGACGTAAAAGAAACAAAAAGAACGCGTCTCGAAAGTTTCGACATGAAACGCTTAACTTTTTAATAACGTCATGTTAGCTACATGCTTAATCACTTAATAATCCAGTGTGAAACCGGCGACCAAGCGGTGGTTATATATTTCTTATATGCGCTAATTATTACCTTGCACCTTAATTAATGATAAAATTGTGCTGGTATAAAGGTTTGCAGAATCAATATTCGAATTTAGAAACGTTTCTGGTTGCAAAATAAAGGTCAATACACATTACCGTTAACCTCTCACTCAGCACTCGATTCGACGTCGTTCAAACAGTAATTTCGCTCGGCTACTTCTTCGCTTCTTCGCCACTGCGCGCGAAGGTTCAGAAGGTTTTGAAGTTGAAGTTGTATTTCGAATGAGTTTTACCTCCTCTCGTTTTCATAACTCTCTCAGCATACACACATACACACACACACACACATTGCAATATTAAACTTTTCGACGGGTCGCCGAAAACTTATCACTATATATCTACATCCACACCATGCCCGAAAGTTTCTCAAAGTGAACACATACACACACGCACACTGTGGTAGTGCGGAAGTGCTGCAGCTCAGCCGGCGTGAGAGTGAGAGACTTTTCATCACCCCCGAACGTCGTTCGTAATAGATGCTTAGATATGTGCGCTGGCAACTAACACCCGTTTGATAGTTTACCTTCCAAGCGCACGCCGGCGCCAGTGCCGCTGTGTTTATAATTTATAATTAGAGTAACACTACCAATTAGACGCCGTCGGATTAATGCTTTCGCGTAATTATGGTTTGTGCTACGTTAACTTATTTTGAAGCGCGGTGCGCCCAAAATCGATTTCGAAATAATAAATTTGTCATTTTCACGAATATGTTTTCGCGTAGTAAACGAGCCGGAAATGAATTCCTGCAGTAAGTAATATACTTGAAAGTTGTTTCAGTGTAAGTGTTAAGTGTTTTAACGAATTTTCCGACGATGATTCGCGACTTCCGAAGAGTTAATATTTACTGTTAAAACTATCAAGAAGTCCTTTGCAAAATATGTTCATTTCCGAGAGGAAAATATTTATGAATTAGTGGCAATGCGAGCGTATTTAAACAGTTGATTATAATTAGTAATAATATAAATCATTTTCATCGAAATTAACACTTCAACGAGTAAAACTGAAGAGTGAATGCGGAAAAACTTGATAACTCGGTAACACTCGTCTGGCAGTGCTAACTTTAATTAAAAGTCACGTCAGATTGAGTTTAGCTGGCGAAGTAGCCCGTCATCCTGCAGCGTCAGTGGGAGTGCACACCAACTTTAAGATTTTGTTTCCCGGAAGCTGTAAGTATGTCGGTTTATAATTATACTTGTCTTATTTAAACTTCAATTTTTCCCTATTTAATTCGCTGTACAATTCTGCCTGTAAAATATTAAACTAATTTAATGGAAGTTAATTATGACCGCAATGGTAATAAACATTCGAATTACAAATTAAAAGAATAATTAATTCGATTCCATTGCGGTTTATCGATGAGATTTGGCATAACTGCGCGCGTAAATTAATAACGAATGCATCCGCAATTAGTGGTGTTTTTTCGCACGTAATATTTACATGCGAAACGAGGACAGCATACCGAATGTTTGCGACAATCGATGCCAATGGCACTCCGCAAATATGCGTTTAATTACGGACGGGAGAGAAGGAGCAACGCGACATTCTCACAAGAAATTTGTGTGTTGTATGTGAAGCGGTCATTCCCTGTATTGGCGGAGGGGCGCATCATGCGGTGCCGAAGTTTGACGCATCAAAAACAATAATGCTGGCCACTTTAATATGACCGGATGATAACCATGGCAACTTCCGGTATAGCGTTAGCGCGGCAAGAGCCGTCCTTGTCGCTGGTGGCGCGCGGGCACAGCTGATTAATATCGAATGCATATTCATCGCGTCGGCGTCGGATGAAGCGATGCTCCCTCGCTGCTGCCGTTGCCACCGTTGGTGTGCCGCATCTATTAAACCAAGTTTTGCTCTCGCTCTCACGCCAGCGCGTTTTGCCATCCCCTGCCCGCCTCCATCATGTCTCATCCCCCATGGGCGGCGGGCATGGCGGTTGCACGCAAAGGTTGGCAGCACGGTGCCGGCATGCAATTATTATTATAATTTGCAGGCATTGCCACCGTTAATGCTACTATGATGCGCTTATTGCCCGCGTAGCCAACCGCGCTCCAACTCCTCTCCCTCTCACCCCGCGGAAAACAAACAAACACGTTGCCCGCAAATTAATTCATAATTAATGCGACCAACGCGCAGGACTTGTGTCGCCGAAGCACCCACCCGGCTCGGACTGCTTTTTGGAGTGGTCATAATCGCGTTTTGATTAATAGATGATTGATTGATTCGAAGAACTAGAGCGAAATTATTATTTTAAAGTGCTGAAGAGTAAATATTTTTGCCGAGTGGATAATCAATATATCATGACGCCAATCGAATCGTACGACAAAACTTATTAATAGCGCCTTGTGGCGGTTTTTGTTTTTGATAACGCGTTATTTATGATCTCCTTGTCGGACCGAGAGTGGCCCGTTATCGAGCACGAAGACGAGCAGACTTTTATCGCGGAGAAGAGAAGCACGCGTGCGAAATTCTTTTCTGCGCCGTTGCCGACGCCGACGCTTCGATCTATCTTATCGCATCTATATACATTATTATATTACTTGAAAATTGTTGCTACGCGCTCGTGACTTGTCCAACTTGTTCGCTTCGACACAACTATGTAGTATATAGAGTTGTAAGATAGAGACTGCAGCGCGGCAAAACAATTGAAACTCGTGGCGCGGCATCGCCTTATTGCATTTCCATTTGTCTCATCCATCTTTTATCTATTTTATTCCCGGCGCACGCACGCGATTGCGTTCCGTCGCTGTATAACTGCATAAATTTCCCTTCTGTGCGGCAAAATGTTTCAATCGCTGCGATAAATATGGCATCAT
Source organism: Myllaena sp. GC000078 (assembly GCA_030264135.1). NCBI lineage: Eukaryota > Metazoa > Arthropoda > Insecta > Coleoptera > Staphylinidae > Myllaena > Myllaena sp. GC000078. The sequence goes on along the minus strand of JARJDR010016430.1, from coordinate 86,613 downwards.
TAAGCAATTTCCACATTTGCAAAATTTCCAACAGGAATTTACTTTTATAGATTAATTTTCCATACCACTTTAGGTGATGGCGAATAAATAGGTTACCAGTCGTGTGGCGTAATCCGCTTTGAAAGGATCGAACCGTGTGCGTTATTATGTAAAGATATGAAAGGCTGTGGCGCGTCACAAAAACATAATTAATCTTAATCATTTCATCTTTTTATTACTCCACTCAACGCACTCGAAGCGCGCAGCAGGAAAAAGCATCCTGGCGGTAACCAGGAGAGCGCGGCGCGCGCGCGCAATGCCCAGCAGCAGTGTGTCGGATCGATGGCAAAACGCACACAACGTGTTTGCGTCCGTGAAACGCATAATTCAGATAGATTTACGTGCGCGTTCCGTTCTGGCTCATTTACACCGAGCGTTTCATTCATCCTTTCATTCTTTCGTCCTGCAGGGCGCGCCCCGAAACGAATCTATGACCTAACTGCATTTTCAAAATTACTCGCAAACCGATTCTTGTGGCGAATTGAATATTCAACGATGGAAGAGAAACTTATCGATGACAATTAACAATATAACGTAATTTTGTTAGAGTTTTATGAAATTATGGAAACGCCACATAGTGGCAATGCCTGTTGAAGGACGTGCGCGCCAGCAATTTATTCAGCCTTTTTACATCACAAAAGCGTGGAAATTAATTTTTTAAATTGAAATTATAACAGAAAAAACTCCCGAGAGCCGACGGGTAGAGTAAGACGAAGCAGGCGAACTTCAGCCAACGAAAACCCCCAAAGCGAGTACAGAATAAGTATAACCGTTGTTGGTTGCGTCGCGCGTGCAAAAGAAACACATAAAAATGAAGGGAACAAGCGGCGCTGAGCAAAGACGCCCTTCGTTATTACAATCATCTCCCGCTTGCCTTTTTTTAAATATTATTTCTGTTTATATCAAGTGCAGAATTGTAATAGCGAAAATCTGCATATCGACACGAATTATTCTCCGGGAAAGAATTTGTTTTCATATAATTTAAAATCTCACCAGCTATATTTTTATTATACGCTTCAACAATGAAGCGCGGAGAGGGTGGGTGGAAAATGGGGTGCAATTGTCATTCCACGGCTGTAATTCGGCAAACGCACACCGTTATGTGTGCTATTTTCGGCGCAACGCAAGTGCGGAGAAGGGAGAATGCGAGCAAAAGGAATTTTTAATTTATATAATTGCTTAGTAGTTGCGAGCGCGCTGGCGAATCCATTCGGTGAGACTGTGCTTGCCACCCGCAATGCAGCAGCAGCAGCAGCAGCGGTGGAGATAAAATTCGGTGCCGCGAGTGAGGCGCCCGCGCAAATGTCATTAAAACATTAGCACACCCACCCACCCATCCACGCAACCAGCAGCAGCAATGGCGGCGGTGGCGCACAGAGTTGAAGGAATTTAAATCACCATAATACGTTCCGACAAACAGCAATAATGAACGGGTTATTAATCAGTCGCGCACACCGCACACATCTCGTGTGGGACATTGGGGAAGATTTCTATGCCGGCGCGGCGCGGTCGCCGCCGTTTGTAATGGGAGTGCTACTAAACATACGCGGTACGCGCGCGATTAATTTAATAGATTGTTTTATTTGCGCATTGCAATTAGGCATCAATATTCATTTTCCAGCAGTGTTGGTCGGCATGGAATAATAGAACTTATACCGTAGCGGAAGGTAGATAATAAATCACTTACGTGCTAATGTAGGTCGAAAATGAATGGCTCGTTGAAAACTTTCGATGGCTTCCTTCAGCTGATGTTTTTCTTGTAGCAGCACACCCCTGCAACAAAAAGCGGCACAAATTAGCTCGTTGACACTCCTTAGGTAAATGTATTTGTTTCTCGCCCGTCCACCCAACCACCCACCCTCACCGCTGGTGGCGCGGGCGCGCGCACAAGAACGAAACGCATTACGAATGGAATGCTTTTTACCCTTTTGCCGCCTGTAATATTACAGGCCAGCGAGCGAAATGATATACGACCATTATCAGCTAAATTGCTTCGGCTATAACCCAGCGCGTGCGCGCGTGTGTTGGGGACCGACTAAAAATAACACACAATATGTTATTTTAAAGCGCTAGCTAGGCTGTCGCAAACGGCGGAGTTTTTATTAAATATGTTGTATTTCGTGCATTCATTCGATATTAAAATATTCCCGCCATTGATTTCCGATTTGTTCCCCAGCCCGCAGGAAGGAGGCGTGCTGGTTATTCTGTTTGTGCAGTATGCGAGGGGGATGGGGTTAAAAGTACCAAATACTTTTTGCTCGTGTTATTCAGTTTTGACTCGGGACCGTTTGGGGTTGCGGGCGGCCAGCGAGAGGGAGAAGACATAATTTATTGGAAATATTTCCTCCGCTTCCGTCATTTCGTTTCACTTCATTTCCCTTCTATTCAATTTAGAAACAAAACAGTCATCGCGCTGCGACACACAATCATATACATCGTTGTTGGGAAGGCACCAACGATGTAAATGTGGCAACTGAAATGTCAACAGTCGCAATAATGGAATATCAGCCAGCCATAGTGTGTGCGTGCTTCGTGTGTATGGATGGAGTGGGCCGCGATTACCGTTGTTTGTTGTTTATGATTCATAAATAATTCGTATTATTCGCGTGCGTATATACGAACACTATGTGGTATTATAATGTTAATGACGGCGGTAGAAATCATAATAAAATGCGGTTGCAAACGGCCGTGTATTGGATTAAAAATAATCTCTGCAACAATCCCATCTAGATAGTTTAATAATCAAAGCATTTCTCGTTGTAATAAATATAGTAAGTGCATTTTGATTTCATTTACTTAATTATATCTCAGACGAGAAATTAAATTTAAAAAATTAATCTTGTAAATCTTTAAAGCAATTCCGAATCGACTTTAATATAGTGAAGTACGCGCTGAAATTGCAAATACTGATTAAAGACCATTATATGTGAAACAGTAAAGGACAAGAAGCGCAATAAACGGGCTACTTGCCCACTCCATGTGAACGGTATCAAATTAAGGACGATATCACGGCTAGGTGCATCGTAATAAAATCTTTATTATGCGATCATTAAAAAATTTTCCCGGCAATCACTATATTCATGGCAATCACATCGTTGATGGACATATATCAAAGTACTCATAAGTAATCACATCAAAACCCATTCCGGGCAGAATCTAGTCTAGTTTAGCCTGTGAAGCATCGAGTTTTGAGTGGGTGAACTTTTTCATGTACCCTTTTATTCCATTGTTTATTTTTCCTGCTCCTTTTTGCGCGAGATTTTATTAGGAGCGTAGATTTACTTTTCTCGAGGCGGTTTGCACTGTCTATCTGTATGCCGCGCGCGACTGGTATATGGATACCATTGAAGGGCGCATTTCTATTATCTTTGAGAACCATTTCTTTTCGCGTCGTCTTCCCTGTTTAAACAACTAGAAATTTCAATATTTGGTTTTGCTGCCTGTTCCTTCTCAGGAAAGAGAATGTGATTGTTATTTATTTCCTTAAAAATACTATATTTCTTCATTTGGTGGTCGCGATAAATTGGTGAAATAATGCCCTTCAAATGGCAATAATAGAATTTAATTACAACGTTTTGTAGCTGCCATTAAACGCGGAGTAATTGAAAGATAAAAACAAAATGAAGGGAGAATTCTAAAGTGTGCACCACTCGAAGCAGGAAGCAACGCGTTGTCTGCGAACGGCGGACGCGTAAAATAAGAAATCAAATATCCGTTTGATCTATTGAGGACGATAATAATGAAACAACAAATGAGATTTCATTTGTGATTCATCGCAGGCAGTGTTTTCGCGAGAGATGACTTTGTCCGCGTTGAGCGGCTGCTGCTACTGACTGAATGCCAAGATACTAACGTTTAATAGCATCTGCAAATATTTGCGTTCGAGCGCAAGACGCTAATTTTCCTTTAAAATTCATTTAGTAATTTCAACAAAACTCGCCCGACTCGTCCGATGTCGACGCCGCATTCTCCTTCGACGCCGACGCCGACGCATTGAACAAACTGCGCAAATGTTTAAGGATTAAATTTTCTCATTAACACTCATAATTATTTCGCCTGCTGCGGACATGCGGAATTGGAGAGCTGCAGGATGGTGTGGTTGGGCGCCAAAACATATGCAAACAGCGTGAGCCCGCTTGAAAAGTTCTACATTCCTCGCCAGCCAAATCGCTGCGCAAAAATGTCACACATTTGCAATCAATTTTAATATAAATCGAAATTTAATGTAATTTACATACGAATGCTCCATCATGTCGACGGTAGCTTGTATAACGATTTTTGAATAATGCACGAACATGTCCGCCGAATTAAAGTTTTGTTTGCACAACAGGCAACAAAAACAAAATGATATGAACTCTCATACCGCACAATGGACCTGCGGTGCGGAGGGATGCGCACATGATGAATGTTGCATGGCAGGGCACAGCCAGAATCAATAAACATTTTATGAGTATGTGGCATACCCGAACATTAATCTCTCATTTTACCATGCGAGCTAAGATATAAATTTGTGAATATAAATTCATTTAATACCTTTAAAAATTCAATCGTTTCCTAATTTAAACAATGCTAGCAGTGATTGTCTTATTTTGTGCGCTGTGCACCGTGTTAAATCGACACACGATGAAAAATCAAAGCGATTTCACACGCTCTCAATCTTGCACTCGTTCTTTTGTGCGTGTTGCTAGTGCGCTACTTTAGCGCTGAGCACGCTTTTGTGCACCCCCGATTACCTTGCGAACAAAAAACAAAGAAGCCGAGAGACGCCTGCAGCAACAAGAAACTTGCAATGCGCTCGGCGATGTATGTATATAGTGTATAGAAATGGCAGGATGTAGAATGTAACCTAGTCGAAGCTAGCTAGGATTACCGAATGGCAAGAAATGCTAAACGTGAGTGCTTTCCTTGGAATGCAGAATTGAGTTTCAGGTGCAAATGGTCACAAAAACATACATATATAATGTTTCAAATCTCCTGAAATGCATAAAGTTCCTGATTTTGAACTGAAAGTTATTGAGTTTGCTGATTACAATGTTGGATTTATTAAATTCACTAAATTTAAATTGTAATTTATTATATTTATAAGTTTTTATTCAAAGGTTTCCAAACAAACGGTAGGTCTATTGAGCCAACAGCGAGTCAATAGCCTAATCCTTGACATCCATATGCCCGTGAGTGACTTGTCCGGGAAAAGAAATAGAACTAATCACCCCTGTTTTCTTTCGGCCGAGGGCCGAAAACCTTTTCGTTTTGTTGCGCTAAATGTTTTGCTGGTTTTTGTCGACACATTGTTGCGCACAGGCTCCTCGGCGGCTTTTTCTGCGGGCGTTCGCATTTTTTTTGTGAGGCCGCGCGCATAAAATGTTAACCCGTCTTTGAAACAACTCCTCAGCCTTTTGCCAATCGCCCCCAACATTGCCACCCCGTGACTGATTAATGATGTATTTGATTTATTTAAATTCATGATGAATCGGCTATAAATCGAGTCCTAATCTGTACAGAAGTGCGACTGATTGCTGTGTCGGCCATTCAAATGCAAATAAATGCGCCTTTGTGTGGCGCGGGATGCGGTGCGATTATAAATATCCCCGCAGCGGAATGAATACACGATGAAGTGTCCTTTAAGGAGCACAGAAATGACACACCCCTCTGGTTGCATTCGCCATATAGCGTTAGGCGTGTGTTGTATATGAAGTGCGTGGTTGCGTTTCAGCCGACGAAATCGGGGGGAGAGAAAAAGTTAAGAGCATTGCGGTTTGAAAAATTGGCATGTGTCGTAAATATGCGTGAGCGCAATTATATCACACAAGGCGAAGGAGACGACCGAGAAGAAAAGGGCGAGCCACTTTCTATGTCTGACGTTTTGGGGTGACATATTGCACGAGGGGTGGAAATGAGGAATTGTGAAGGACTCGAGACGACAGTTCCCGTCTGAATGTGAGAGTTGCTTTCAGTTAGTCACCATAGCGCATCTCGAGTGCCTTATCAACGACGCATGACACTTGTGCGCTTTGTGTGTGGATGTCCCGACGGACAAACACACACGCACACATTGTATGCACAAAAAGAAGGATGACGCAGCGTCTTATTTAAACAAGCACTGCAAAGGTGGAAAAGTAAAGTCCTGAATAAATGACTCGCAATAAAGATACGTCAAGTATGCATTCTTCGAGAGCGAGCGGGCGTAATTTCAAACCACCCCTCATCACTCTATGAATAAGTACTAATTTTGGCAAAATTAAACGAATGCAGAGTAATAGTCTGTCAAGTATTTGCTAATGGCACACTTAATGCCGGCATTCCGGTGAGTAAACTACGGACATGTGTTTTGCGGCCGACGTGCAAGGACGAGGCGTGAATCGAAATTGTACATTAACACAGCCGCTTCGAGACGTGCGCACGCAGATTGAATTCGTTTCGGCCGCCAGCCAGACAGACCCGACATTCACCTATCGCATTCGTGCACCCAGCAGCGGAAGCGGCGCAGGCCGGCCGTGAGGAGGCATCGCGTGTTTGTCGAGTATTTAATTAATTAAGGCCGTAATAATTCATTGTAGTTCGCTCCGACGATGTCAAACGTCTTAATTCCGGGCGTCCTATTTCGCTTTTCCTAATTATTAACTCGTCCCCAAAGGCAAGGCGCAAGGCACGAGGCACAAGGCACAAGTGCGGGGCGATGCTATGAAAACGCCAGACGCAACGCGAAACACGCTGAAAACCAGGCGTGGATGGAAGGAAGTTGGCAGAGACATGGGTGAGAGTGGTAGATGGTGCGCATACACTCAAACACGAACGTAGAGGTGGCGACAACCATTTCGCATTCGAAGTGTAGGATGTTGATGAGATGAGTGTTGGTAACCACGTGAAAGACCATGCACGCGTGTTTGCAGATCAACATCAACTTCATGTTCCTAATGTTATGTTGTCGTCTTTGCGTCAAAATCAAATATCATGCGTTTAGAATAAGTACTAGACGTATTTCCGAAACCAAAAAAATTAACCTCAAAACCAAAAAGAACCCCAAGATTTATAAAATGTAACTAAAAATGAACAATAAATGAGAATTAAATTTGCGCATGTAAACAACGAATAGTTGAAACCTATGCGAGACAATTATTAATTACCACCCATGCGACGGGGGCGTCGCGTCGACGGGGTCCGGAAGAATGTCAACAGAAACACAATCGTGTAAATGATAATTACTCACGACTGCGACTCCAAACTCGCTCGCTTTCTCTCACTCGCCTTTTTTGTTTTGCTTACCCCCTTTCAACACCACGCCAACCCTCGATATATTTCACGCCCACGAACCGCGCCGGCAGCAGCACATGGGTATGGTAATAACGCTGAAGGCGTAATTACGATGTGCCAACACACAGCACTCACCCCTCCCGCCACACGGCTGCAACATATATACGAGCTCGGTGGTGTGCCAATTCAATTCGTAGCGCTTTGCCACAGAGATACTTATATTCCACGCCGCCTTTTTTTCCTCTTTCGTCCTGCTTCGAAAGGAACAAACCATTGGCACCGAAACCAACAATAGATCAAGTCCTGCTGCCATATGCTCTCTTTCGGGCCGGCGCGGCGGCGGCACGGCGTGGCGGTGGCTTGCGTGTGCGGTTGGTAAGTTTCGTGCTGAAACGTGCGAAGGACCTCATACAAATAAGGCACTAGCCAGGTAGGTGGCTATTGTTAGGCAGTTGTCGCGCGGCAAAAAGACGAACTCAACTCCATTTGGGAAGGAGGTGAGAAGGAGATTGCGTGAGATTTAAAAATTAATAATTTCGTTATGGCAGGGCACCGGCAGCCAGCCAGCGAGTGGGGCAACACAATTTGTTTTCATAAAACATAAAAAGCGACAACGACACGCCATCCACAACCGCCCGCATATTGTGTATAATGTTGGCGGCAAGGCAAAAGGAAACACTCGATTGTGTCTCATAAAGTAAATCATATGCGACGAAGAATGTTGTAGTTTTTTTTTTCTTGCTTGCCGCGCGTTTGGTGGTGTTGATGGTGAAGGCGCCGGGCGCGCGAGTGCGCGCACAATGGTGGCGTGTGATTCTCAGACGTGTTAACAAATCGAAAAGGAAAGATGTTACATGATTTCGCCGTCATTTTTTCTTGCTTGTTTGCCCATTGCATGATTTGTTTTTCACGCTTGAATAATTAAACGTGTAAACACGAACAAATCTGGATTTGATACGTATTCGTGTACACGAAATACTTGGTTGCTAATCATTGCCATAAAGTCACAGCGCATAGAGAGAAGTTTCCAACATTATGATATGAAATATCCATTCATCATTGCTGCTTCTTCTTGCTGGGCGCGGCTCGTCTTCTACATATATTTGGTATTCCGTCACTTGTATATTTTTATTCGCGCCCGAGCGTCATACTTTACTCGCCTTTGTCTTTTTTATATTCAATGTCCTTGCCGCCTTGAGCGCTGCTGCGCCATGGCGGCTGTACGTCATCGCTTTCGTTTTCCAAGAATTTCACGCGTGCGTCGAGCAAAAAAGAAGCGGGAACGAAGAAATGCGGAAACGACGCTACTACTACCACCATAAGAAAGAAAGAGCGTGGTCAATGAACTTTTTCAAGAGTGCGCCAGGGCGCGTTTCGTGTGTAAATCATGCGGGCGAGCGTGCAGAGAACGAAACATCTCGCGCACGGAAATCTTCCGGCGAATATGGCCCGGTTATAAAATAAGTGTTTGTATGTGTAACTAGAAGGGCACTATAAAAATCTAAAACTCACAAAATTTGACCTAGAAACAACTGCATGGATTCAAGGATTCTACCAGGATGTTAAGGACGTGCCTTTTATTAATCATGCGTCTATTGGTGAGAGACAAAAGGTCTATAATTAACCGCAATATGTATGAGCTAGGAAAAATTATGGTGCGTGTATGGTTGGCGGAGAGCTCACGACCCGAAGCCACCTCTCTGACAAACCTAATTATACAACTTGCGCGGTAGATAATTACATGCTGCGGAAGAAGTCCGACCGCAATGGATGGCAGTAGCGAGACGAGAGGGAGCGAACATACTCCTACATCGGATCGGTGGCGCTATACTGAATTTAAAACACTTACAAATTACATTAATTTGAAAACCCCATCGCGGCAGGCTGAATAATGATGATGATGATCATGGCGTTGATCACAAAGTCCACCAATATGACTTGGAAATGTTTTTCGTAGCGCAACGCGCAGCCGAAACAAAAGAAAACAATTCGTAGTTTCTAGACAAATAAACAAGCCGCTTGCCAGTAGGCTATAAATTTTGTTGTGCTATACAATTAACTCGATGAATTATTGCCCGAAAATAACACCCCTACGGTGTGCAATTCTCCTCCGCTATATCCTACGTATATTGTCGTATCCCCAACTTTGTTTACTTGCTTTAAGTTGAAGCCAAAAAATAATTCGTTTCGAGGTAGATTAATATATTCACGTAACATTCAATATATGCAGCCTGCAGGAGGGAGAACGCTGATCAAATAATTATTGGCAATCCCGTCTTGATCTCATTTCGTATTCAGCCGGAAGCTATTTGCCGATAGATTCTCTGTTGGATAGTTTATCGCAGCATCATCCACCTCCTCGGCGCTGCGGGCTAGACGTTTGTCAGCAGTGGCCGACATTAATTCGTTGCAGCACATTACATTATACGGCCGCTGCGCGAATCGAGATTTGACCGATTACGGTTTATGCAAATATCTAAATGCAGAATCAATTCCACACTGCGGTAGCACCGGCACCGGCAGCGGACGTACGTGTGCATATAAACGTCGCCGCCTGCGCTGCAGCTACAAATTCTCCCACAATCTTCACTCTGGTCTCGAGTCCACTGCGGGGGTGCAGAGAAAGCCGAATGTGTGGACTAGTCCGGTATGTAAGCTTGTGTGGGTAGTTGAGCGTGTGGTAGAAGGAAAGCGAATCTACATAATTGGAACTAACACGCTATATTCCCACAATTTATATTAACTGCCCCAACGGTGGTCATTATAAGCCGCCCGCCACTACGTTCATATACAGGCGTGTATGTATGGCTGGACTATGAATGAAATCCTTTTTGGTAAACAATTCCAAATCAGTTTAAAGAAAGGTCCGCTATGAGGAATCGATAATCATTTAAAGAAACTCCCCAAATACCCCAAAATAGATACATATTATTCAATTATCACTAATGTAGGTGTATTGAACGGAGAAGAGTATACAAAACCCGCCGAATATAACATTAAAGCCACAATTGCCACGTTGGCTGCGCGCATGCGTGCATGTGTGAGACCATGGCGACGAATCGGGCGAACCACGGGCGCGCATTAACTTATTACAACCATTACGGTAATGGCAGCAATTTCGACGATCCGTCCCGCTCGCACACAAACCTACACAGAGCGTTTTCTTCATACTCAGCAGCGTGTGTGCAATCAAGGAAGTAGTGGTTGTGGTGGTGGTAGTGGTGGTTTGGTCAGGATATTCCATACATAGCCGTTGCCGTCACCGTCGCCGTCGTCGTCGGTCGGAAGAAAGCGTAGGCGATAACTAAACGCACCACCGTCGAACGAAATGGAAGACTCGCCAGTCGCAACGGCGGGCATGGGCGGCGGAGGAGGAAAATGAAAAGAAACGTTCGCACAATTCACAGAGCGTAGATAACTCTTTTTCGGGCTGTGCGGCCGCCTGCCGGCGAGTTATGTGCAATTCGAGCGGTGCGCGTTTGGAAAAATAACCATGCGAAATGAAAATGTATGTACGCGCCCGCATACAATATGAGACAATGGTGGCACATAAATATGGGACATTGAGCGAATTGGATCGTCGAGGTATGAATTGTACGAATTTGCGGGCGCGCCCGAAACTGTATTAGAACATATTTTCCAATTCTTCCACTTTGTTGCGTCCGTACCCCACGCAAAACGGAAAGCGATCCGGTTATTTATTCCATTATTCTATTTTCCATTCCGTGGAAGGGTGGCGCGAATGTAGGTGTATATGCGATTGAGGCGTGCAGTGTGTGCGATAAGCATAATTCGTAATTTACTTTCAATGAATCTCCCTGCCCCGCGCGTCGTTTGCGGATGAAAGCGAAAGAGAAACAAAGGTTTGTTATCACGTTATTTTACCAATTAGAATTAAGCTCTGAATGGGAGATGAACGAGAGAGCGTGTGCTGCTCGCAAGTACAACGCGAGATAAATTTAATTAAGAATGCGCAGACCCGAAAACTAAATTATAACCCTGACGAAAGGATTATCAAGTGACCCTTTATTTTCATCTAATTCACCACACACTATTCTCGCGCCAGCGGAAGGATTCACGGGCATAATTTCCGCCTTATTCAACTGGCCCACAGCTAAATATTTTCTGAGGGAAATTTTTATTTTCTTTCATTAATGGCCTTTGTCCTATTTTCTGCTTGCAATAATTACACTTGCCGATGACTCTTGACAACGTAGAACAAAAGATGAGGATGCTAGAAAGGGGAACGTTTCTATGGAGCACAACCACCAGAAGATGAACAATAGACGAAAGAAATTCGAAGCGCGTAGAAACAACGTGCCGACGAACAGAAGACATTATACAGATTAAAGAATAAACGCTTCGATAATAACAGTGCAGAGAATAAAACAAGCTCGAATCGCGTATTATCGACTGTAATAATAGCTGAGCAAATTGCAATTGTCCAGTCAACCGAGGTAAGTCTGCTCGCTGCTACTAGAAATGCAAAACAATGATTACAGAGCAGACAATTACATCTTTTTATCATGGCAGCGCTCGCACAGTCACGTGTCGTATGACATCCGCAGGCAAGCGGAAAAGAAGCGATTACGCTTGCAGCTGTAATTTTCAATTAGCCGTCCCTTGCTTTTAACCAATCAGTCGGTATTTAATTATCTCCGATTGCTATTGTTAATTTGGATAATGACTCCACTACGGCGGTGTGGGTGCAATTCAAAGTGATAAATTTAAAAGTTACATTTCGCGCGCCACCAAGCTTCTATCCAGACTGAGGTGCAATCGATTATCGCCAGCGATCCATTACACGCCGCCCACACATACCCCACATCGGCACAGTGTGCCGACAAATAGTATTTATTCAGCAGTTATTCGCATCGCATCGCATCGCCTCGCTTCGTCCAGGTGCGGTCGCTAGAAATTGATAGTCTCGACGAATACGTATTTATTCGTCTTGCGGCGGAGGCGGCAGCGGGCCGGTATGGATGGTAATGGCACGAGTGTGTGTGTGTGTGTGTGTGTGTGCCCTGCCCTCGCGTGCAGCGCACAAAACCGATGACTGATTGATTGAGAGTGATTTCATGTTTCTTTGCGCAAGTGGCACGCGTTCGTTCTTCCTTACTCCGCGCCCAGTCGCGCGCGCGCAATATCGCTCGACGAAGCCGGTACCATCCCTTTGCTGGCGCAGTGCGTCGTTAGCGCGTGGAAGCGAGAACGCCGTGCCGCGCCGGCCGATTACCGAAGTGCTTCTTACAAGTGCTGTCCAGATAACACCCTCTCTGCGAGCGTGCCGCGGGTGTAGCGTGTGGCGGCGTGGCGCTGCCGCCAACGGCCACACGGCACTTCGTTATTGATTTTCGTTTAAACGTACTTAAGATAATTGAAAGAGATTTGGGACAGGACAAGTTGGCGGTATAACAAGCCGATGCTCCTCGGGCCTGCCTGCCTGCGCTTGCCTTGCCTGCCTTAAGTAATTGCCCGTTTAGGGAAAATTTTCCGCCGCCGCGCCGCCGACGCCCGATCTCGACGAGTAAACAAACAAAGCGTGGGGTGGGTGGCCGCCCTCATAGCCTACAGGTTTCCGTTGTATAAATATACCTACGACCCACTAGCAGCCACCTCCACATCCGGTTGGGGCCCACGAACATGTCGGGGTCGCAGTACAAACATGAACGCGCTCACCCCCATCGCGTTCTTCTGTTGTGCAGACCGAGCTGCTCAATGCCGAAGAGGGATAACAGACAATGTGTACATCACCATGCATATTGTCGGATATATCCTATTAGATTTCCGGAGACAGCCGGAAATTCGCCTAATAACTTTTTCCGCAACAACTTATCGGTACGAATGTAGTGCGCCGTGTGCGCAGCGCCGCTCCTCGGAATCGCATTAAATAAACGAGCGCGAGAGTGAGGGCATCCGCGCGCTTGCAAGCGCTGCACAGACAATTCCATTTTAATTAGCGCGCACGATCGATTAATTTAATCGTTCGCAACCGCCACACACACACACACTGGGCTGTGAGTGAGCCCCCCGGCGAGCAATAAGGACTTGTATCCGGCGCGAAGCACGCTCGCGCAAAGTTTCGTGTGCTTTAATATCTTCTTCGCTGCGCATCAACGTACACTCATCATCGCCACGACCGCCCTCGTTTCGGGGCTTTTGCAAAAACTCACTAATTGCGCAATGCGCAGTTGCAAATTTGCTGCGTGCTATACAATGTAGCGTTTTGTTTAATGAAAATTTCGGCAAACGCTGAAAGAGCGATGGAGTAGGATGGCAATAGTAATTGAAATTACCTCGAGATAGATCCCTTCCGGGGGTGGCGCCCAGTTCTAATTAAAGCGTGCGCGACAGCAAATAAATCCACACCAATGTGTATCGGGAGCGCGCGCGCGAGCGAGTCTGAACAGGAGCAGGCGAGTCGAAAAATAACTGCGACTTCCTTCCATAACCACAATTCAGCGCCGTCTTCGACGTGCGCCTTCCGGCAGCGCGGCAGGCACGCAAAGAAGAAACTTTCACAATTTCCTTCATTAGACGACGCCGCGCGGCGGTGGTAACGCCTGGATGCGGAACGAACGAGTGAATCAACGAAATGAAGATGATACAAAATAAGAATAAAAGCAGGATGAAGACAAAAAGGACGAGAAGGAGGAAGATTTATCCTGCGTTTCTAATTAAAAATGCTTAAATGTGTCACGTCAACCGCCACCCAGAACCAAGCCGTCGGTCGGTCGCTCAGCGCACAGCACTCAAATTACTTCATCTTCAGCGTCCGGTAATCAAGAAATAATCACCTAGTCCTCGCGCCCGGAACCGAAGTAATTCGCGCCGTAATCAAAAGCAGACAATTGGAGGGAGAGGAGGAGGTGGTTGGTTTGACGATATCAGTCGTGTGACGCAGGCAATTTTGCGTCGCAAGCGTTATTGCCACACATTATATCGGGCGGCATCGCGAAAATGAGTTTTCCCACGTCCCCATTATTTCTATATACAATCTGCGGAGAGTGGCGGCGGCAGCAGAGGCGCTCCGAACATAATAAGCAACTAGTTGAGAGAACAGAGCAGAACAATGTCGGAACATTTGTGAACGAACGCACAGCGCGGCGTTGTTGTCGTCGTAGACGACGACGATGGCGGTTGGCGGCGGCGGCAGCGGCGGTGGCATCGTCCTCGTTCTCGCGCGCGCGTTCAACATGTGCTCCGGCTCCATTCCGCGCGCTCCCGGAATGCTGGTCCTGCGTATAAATATCGATCCGGCAAACGTTCTCTCCTCCTGCTGCTGCTACTTCCTTGCCGCCGACCGCCGGCGACCGACCACCCATCCCAACCCAACGAGCAGTTTGTGTATGCGCTCCTCGCTGCACACACAACGTGCGCGTAGTGAATGGAAGGCGAAGGATAGTGGTTTCAGCGTGCGGGCGGGGTGGTTGAAAACCCAAATGAAATGACCCGGATTGCCCGATATCAAGCGGAACTGGGTTGGTTGGTTTGGGGCCAAGCTCCGGGCGTCGTAAAAGTAAAAATTGCAGGTTATTTACCAGACGCGCCCGTCGATAAAGCAACATTTCACAAGTGAACGAACGCATCCACCCTAGTGTCACCACCGCCGCAAGTCATGAAAACTTTTGTGAAATTTGCACATTGTCCGCCCCTCTATACTGCTGGCGTCTTCCTCATTATGACATTATTGCTTGCGGAGAGCTAATATTTAAGCTCGGATTACGGAAGAAGTAAATAGTAGCGAGTATGTCGCGTCAATCCATCCATCCTTCCCATCTTTCCCTCGAGGTAGTCGAATTCCAAATGATTATCACGTTTCCGTCTGAATTACGATATAGAAAAATGAGTTGGCGCAAAGTTGTAAACTTTCTGGCATTGCCGTGTGGAAAAGATTTGCCGGAGTTGAGGATGGAGAAGCATGGAGGAAGGAGGAGGCGATGAAAGAAAGCTGTGAGTGAATTTTCTTCCATCCACGCTCGCGCGCGCGTGTGCACGGTCTCCAAAGTTGAGTTACACCGCTGCCGCCCCGACATTTAATTTATACGTTCAAGTCGAAAGGTGCTCGTCTCCACCAACATCCAATACACTCGGTGATGTCTTGTGTGTTTGCTACCGCGCTGCAGCAGCGCGTGAGCGAGTGAGTTCTAACGTACTGTTGTTGCTTCAGTGAGAGAAACTTTATACCATGTTTGAGTTGCTCTCCAGCCGAAAAGTCGTAACAAAAGACAAAGACCCTGACGCCGGCCGCAGTCGACGTCGACGACGACTGTGGCGGAGGTGGGCGCAACCAACCAAACCAACAAGTTCAAACAAACAACAGAACAACAAACACTAAACAGTGATCAGCGGCTGGAAGCCGGGAGTAGTAGTAGATCCTAGCGGCTCGCAACTCTAGCCCAACCTCTCTCCGCCGCCTTGCAACGCGCGGTGCGGTGCTCTGCTTGCGCTTCCGTTCACAGAGTGAAGTTGTAGGTAATTAGCGGCTGAGGATTCGCCGTGGCGATAATGCAATAGGACGTGGGGGGCGGAGGGTGGGGTAGGACGCGTAGATGAGAAACTGATGAGACTGCAGGGATTACCGGCGCGCCGGCAGCGGAGAAGGATTACTCTTATGTAATACATTTGACTCCCAGTCGGGTGGCTTAAAGTTTCTCCCTGACCATTCCTTCCGCGCCTGCTACCAATCCCACGGCCATCCGCATCCGGGTCATCCGCCTTTCAATCGTCAATTCGAACCGGTACGGCGGGGGCGCGTTGTGCACTATTGGAATTTGCGAGTGGGCGCCGAATTCGTGTTCTTGGCCAGAGGAAACAACAAACAAAGGGAAACTACTAAAGATTGGTTTCGACCTAATCTCTTCGCCTTCGTGCTCGAGGAGTATGGCGACGGTGTATGTGTATGGAATTTGTGGCGTCGCCGGCAGAATGTAGCGGCAAACCTCCGGCATCAATAATCAATTAAATGCACGTTAATTGAATCTGGCCTATGTAGATGTATACGTTGCGGCTAGTCTACCGCAGCAGGTCTCTGCGGCCAGCGTGGAAAGCAGGGGTGGATAGGGGAGAGCGCCCCGAAACTAGAACACTCGGCTTGCAGCAGCAGCAGTAGCAGCAGTGCGGACGGGAGAAAATTGTTTTCGGACAATAGATATCCAGCAGGAAAGGCGGGCACCGGGATGTGTTATATGCCCCACGGAGAGCAGCAACACTGGCCATGGTTGGCGTGGTGGAGGCGTCGTTTTCCGGCATTGGCGAAAAAGTTATGAGCCCACAGCAGTCGCGCGGGAGTATATTTTGACGCTCGGGAAATGTAAATCAAACGAATGTGTCCGGCGCGCGGCATAAATGGCGAGTGCCAAAACAATAGAGGGTGGACGATGGGTATTGTAAGTTTTGATAGAAATTAAATTTACGCACACACCAAGCCCAGAACTGGGACGGGGTGGCATTCCATTGAGTGTATTTTCCCCAAGCCCAAAAAGAGCGCCGCAGCAGTTAATTCCAGCCAGGCCAAGCGAATTGAATTGCACCCCAAAAATAGTTGCTCCAAAAATACGAAGCTGATTCGATTTACTCGATTCCGGAAAGAGACTGAGCGAGGATTATCGCCCTTCACGCATCACACTTCCAAGTCGATATCATTTAGCATCCACTGGGTGCGTTCTGCGTTCGGTAATTATTTTGTCGCGGTTAGTTACTGTCAACCGCGTGCAACGGGCCATTTCCTAAACGCGAAACGCACGAAAGATGAAGCTTAATCGCAACCGATTGGTTTTATTACTCTTCGCTAACGCCGCCCAATGCTTCACAACTTTGACATGGTGTTCAATAGCTGTGGTCCAGCGGCGGCAGCGGCGGCTGCGAACTAAAGGATGACCATTTCGCTGACCGAATACTGATTTATAACTTTCCGAGAGACTTCAATTAATGTTACTATCGTCCGAGCGCGAGGAGCGCTGGGAGATAAAGCAGAGAAGCGGCTGGAGGCATCCTGCATAGATTATCGGCCGTTCCCATCCATTCTGCGCGCGGAGGCGGAGGTGGAGGTGGAGGGACACATTCCAACTATCTCGAGATCCAAATACAGGAGATAAAGCACACTCGACTGTTCCGAAGGCAATCAAATAACAATCAAACTTGAAGTCGCCGCAGCCCCGTCGTGGACCGCCGCCCCCGCGCCGACCGGGGCCCGGTGCCGAATGGACACAAAAGTCGGAATCGGTCTCCGGCCACAATGTTCGTTTGAATAGAAGGCGGCACGTCCACAGAGGGTTCCATGAAGCAATCTGTATAATGTATAAATATAAAGGAATCGGATGGCAGATCGCTCGCGATCGGATTGAAAAAGGGTCCTTCCCCATCCGCCCAACGCCATCGTCCGCACAAACACAATGGTGTACAATTACGCACTATTTCATGCAAATCAAAAGAGCTGAACCGCACTGCCCGTAGATCCGATAAATTGTCGATAATGAAGCAGATAGGTATAACCCACTCGGAATGTGCGGCTATTGTTTATCGCCGCGCATTTTGGATTACATTAAGCGTTAAAGTTTTCGGCGGCTGCGAGCCGCAGAGTGATGGGCGGTGTGTTGTTGTGTTTTGCGCACGATAACGAATGACCTCGTGGCCGAAAGGAATCGAAAAGGAAACTTGTATTCGCCGGCACGGCACGGCGCATTGGCATGTTAACCCGGACGGGGAATTACGAGCGCGCAGAATAACGCATTCTGTGCGCAAAACCCTATTTGTCTTAATGGTGTTTTCCGCCGTGGTGGCTTTAAATATTCCAACAAAAGGGTTAGCTACACACAAAAGGCACCGGCAGACGGCGGCAAGCGAATGGAGTGCGAGCAAATCAACAAATTCTTTTAATTTCGATTCGCATTAAGTGTGAAAAAGTCCGCTAAATGCGATCACGATAAAATTTTAGCACCCGTCGCACGCGCAATGTATATATACTAAGGCAAATTTGTGTGACTACTGGCGTAATGATGGCCGTAAAAGTTTTTGGGCGAAACTTCTTTCTAACTACAATCGCACGCCAAAGTAAGCATCACCGCCCATTCTATTCATATTCCATATGGGGCGGTATATATTTTGGTACGGAAATAGTGCATCGGCGATGGCCGCATATCCTCCTTTGCATTCGGAATAAAATGCATTCGTATGTCCGAGCCGAGTGTGCATTTGTACATTTTGGGTAGCTAAATTTCAGGATGCAGAACGTGCGAAATTCACGCCATTCAACATTTGATATTCATAGCAAATTTAATAGCCTCGCGAAACGCTGCTGCTGCTGCTAGCTCGCTCTATACATAACTCCTAACTCTGATATTCGCAAAATGCATGCGCACATGGCTCCCGAATTATTCCATATTTCTATCTGTGCGCATTTCGCAGGACCCCGAAGCGGAGGAACGTGAGGCAAATACACTTTTATTACTCTATTATACTACCATTCGCCATACTACCACGCTCACTCTCTCCAGATATTGCGTTCGCTGAATGTGGGAGCCGCGCGGAATGTAACGCAAACGCCGTCATTATCATCTTCGACGACCAAGAAAAACAGTATTCGGCAGAGATCATAATTGCAGCGCTTACGGGCGGCGCAAAGGGAGAATGCGTGAAAATATTATTCGAAGAAATATTTTGATTGATTATAATCTAATTATGACGAGAGGACGACGTTTCTCGAGAGTGGCCTTGCGCTTGCCGAGTAAGAATTTTATTATGATATGCTTGACGACAACGATGACAACGGGCGGCAAGCGGCCGCTGCGCCCGGGGGCGGCGCGCGGTAGCGGTGGCGGTGGGTGGGAAAGCGGTGCGCCGCGAGCATTAGGCGGCGCGCGCCCATGGGCTATTAATCAAAACGCTATCATTTTTGGCACAATCACAGACACCGACCGGTGGAGGCCCTGCTCGCTCTCTCACTTTGCCCTCCCGCCCGGAGAAAGCAGCGGGCGGCAGATAAACGTTTCGGAGGATATGAATATACGTTCGATATAGATGTTAGGTGGCACCCCACCACCACCGCGGGCGTCACTACCATCGCCGCGCCATAACTCATTCCGAGCTTAAATGATTTATGTTTTCAATAAAAAAATTACGTTACAACCGACTTCTTTGCTTTTGGGGGCGGGCATGGATTTGGCGAGAAATACATTTTCACAATTTGTAGTAGCATAAATATAAAGAGACTGACTGCATTGTACTCGATTTGAAGTATAAAAATTGGTCTAAATGCAATTACGTCAGCGTTTAATTAACAATAAATTAATTCCATCCGACAAGCCGGCAATCCGTATTAGCGCAGAGGCGAAAAAAATATGTTGTAAACTATTTATCACGATAGCAACGGTGCACGCACGCGCTTCCGATCAATGTTGTGTTAAACATGTGTAAATGCTGGTTAAACGAGAATGCAATGTACATCCATAAACGCTTTTTCAAATCCATTCTCATTCCGGCTTTACGTGCTCGCATCCAATTCCATCCATCCGAGGCAGCGCGACGCAGCGCACACTAACTCGAATCCAGCACAGCCGCCCTCCCCCCACTCCCCCTTCGTCCGCCCACTCACCTAGGGGCGCCAGGTTAAAACGAAACGAACTATGCACAAATCCAAGCTCATTCCCATCCACCCTGTCTGTACACAGCCACACATTCGCCGCCCTCAAACCGACCCGGGGACCGTTCTCGCGTAACAGACATAAAACTTACCCGCAGCGCGTTTTGTTGCGTCGGTCGCTCGGGCGGCTTGCCGCGGCCGTTACCGCCAACATCCCCCCCCCATCGTGTGTGTGCGCGGGTGGGTGGCGGAAAGGGTGGCTGTGCTTGAACATATTATAACTGAATGCGCGCTCCCAAGCTATGTTTCGGGACGGCCAGTCGGTCGTTGTTGTTGTTGTTGTTGTGTTGCAACACACCGGCTTACCCCTTAACGCATAGCATCCCTCGCGCCCACCCAAACCATCCCAGGCATCTTTTCGAATAAATCGTTTTTATTTATCGCTGCCTTCGCGAGCAGAGGCCCACCACCACTAACGGTGTGCGGCGCTGGCTATGTACGTTGCGCGTGTGTAGGAGAGGGTTGAGCGCACGAGGTGGATGTAGGCCGAAATGTGGAGGCAGCCCGCAGATTGCCTCGCATTTTCTTTCGCTCCCCGCGCATATTGCATTTAACCGCCCATTTGGCTTTGACCCATTACGCTTCGTTGATAATGGATTTATAATAAGCGGTGTGTAACCAACGCGCGCGCGCACATGTTCGGGTGTTTGGGTGCCTTAATTATTTCGGAATTAAGTGAAAATAAATGAATGAATGAATGACTCACAGATTGTAATGCACGTCGGCCATGTTCGGTCGATACTCCAGCGCTTTGCGGTATGCCCACTCGGCCTCCGGTATACGGCCTTGGCTGTTTAGGACACTTCCCAGATTACCGTAGGCTGAAACAGACAGAGCAACAATTAGCAACTCACACGGAATTCGCATTCGCATTCACATTCTGTTTTGGATTGATATATAGCAGCTATGCTTTGGACCTGACCTATGCGCATGGCCTTGTTTCATCCCACTTGACGCCGTCAAATGTAAATTGCGCAAAAATATGTATTTGCTATACATTATTCATTGCGCAGCATAGCCAAACAATGAATGAATATCGTAGCCGAAATATGAAAATGTTGATAAAATGAAAGTGAGAATTACAACAATAGCACCAACACACATACACACAGGGAGGAGAGGGATGGAATCCATAGCAATATGGTCATAGTACGAAATTACAAAACTGCACACGAACCTTCTGCACACTGCCCGGCTGCGATAACAATTGAATGTGGTGCCGAATGCGGGCTAGCCGGCTAGCCGGCAAAGGGTAATAATAAGCAATGCGCGTTTCACCATGCTGCGCCCTGGCCTGCGCTTTTACAATGTTTAGTCATTACGTCAACCTGCATTAGCGCCGATTAT
This sequence comes from Myllaena sp. GC000078, assembly GCA_030264135.1. Taxonomy (NCBI): domain Eukaryota; kingdom Metazoa; phylum Arthropoda; class Insecta; order Coleoptera; family Staphylinidae; genus Myllaena; species Myllaena sp. GC000078. The sequence goes on along the minus strand of JARJDR010016430.1, from coordinate 65,336 downwards.
ATCAAAATGCAATTGTGGTCCGCGCGCGAGTACAATTTCATCGCATTTCCATTTATACCATTGCGATATATACGTGAGTGTATGTTTTGTTACCGCATGCGCTCGGCTCGGCTCCGTGCACAGTTTTTCCAATTTTGCGCGCACGTTGCGTAATGGTACGCGAGCAATTTGCGCAGATGGCATTGATCGCGGGCCGATCGGAATTGCCGAGGGAATTATTATTAGGGTGCCCGCGCGCCGAGTTTTGATTTTATTCGCCTGCAAACCGGAGCAGCATTTGCGCCGCGGAATTCAAAAATAATGGAAACTCATCGCAATTTTAGCCGTTGCTATCGGAATGAATGCTGTAAGTGCGGATTTGGCAAAGTTTCTTCTGCGCCTATTGAAATATTAGAACAAAAGAGCTGCCGGCCTGGGCTGACAGCGCGAGCCGTGCGGAGCATGAACAATAATTGCTGTTATGACGAGTAGGTTGCTGAATGGTGGTACAAGCGCAAAAGTCAGTTGGGAACGACTTTTCTCCGTTTCGCTGCCCGTAAATAGATTAATACTTTATCACGCGATGCACAGCGGCGGTGGCGGCGGCAAGATACAACGCACCCGGCGTCTCCTTTAGAAATGAGTAATTGGATTAGGTAGAACTGGTGGAGATGCCATTTATTTTCTTGCTCGCTACGTTGAAATCAACTAAATCCTTATTCGTACGTGAAAATGCCATTTTTAATGGTCGTCCGAAGTATGTAGAAAAATCAAAGGTTATTAAAACTGACATGAATGCCGGATACAAATTGGCGAGTTGCGGCAAAGAGAACGAGACGGAGGCGAATTTTTGCGCAACCGGTTATAGATACTTTTTCCGAAACCGGAACATTGCGGAAGGCTGCGGCGTGCAGCACCCGTATAGGAAATAAATCTCTTCTGCCGGGGAATTTTGTGCAACCGGCTGGCTGGCTGCTGCTGGGGGGCTGTTGTTTTTCTCGGAACTGGCTGGCGAACGCCAGTTAGAGAAAGCCAGGCGTCCGCTTCCCAGCCGCGACTGATGTATAAATATAGCAAATGGCAACCGGAGGAAATGACAGCTCGCAAATACTGCCCGAAAGGCAACGCGGCGGGAAAGAATAGAAAAATTGCATCGGCTTACACCCAATGCGGAGGAAAAGGCATTTCACAAACAGACGACTCAAGCGCCCGGAATGAAATTTGTCGTCTATATAACAGCCAGGGCCGGAAGGTAGAGCGCCATTTTTCCACGACCGGAAAGTTATTTTGATAATAATGGCGCCTGACCGCAATATGCGCGCAGGGCGGTAATAAAGGGTAGCGAATTAGCGCAAAGCCAGGAACACAGCTGCGAAACCATCATCCGGCTGAGGCTAAAAAGTTGCCCAACACACACATACATACCTTTCGGTGGATTAATGTGAATCGCCGACCGATAGAGCGCCTCCTCGGTAATCCAGTCGCGGTTCCGCAGCACGGTGCGTGCGCCGAATGCGAGCAGCGTGGCGCACAGGCCGGCGGCAAGCGGCAGGCGCCAGCGGCGGACGCGCCACAGCCGCGCGGCGCCCATACCGAGCAGTAGGCAAAGGCCAGCGCTGGGCATGTAAAGCACGCGTTCGGCGATCACGAAGCCGACATAGAAGAAGAGATTCGTGGCTGGGAGGAACGGCAACGCGATGAGGGCGAACGCCGCAAGAAACGCACACGCGCCGGCTACCGCATGCGGCAGCGGTGCCGCCACACAACCGAATGACGACACTTCCGTTTGTTCTTCGTGCACTGATTTACCACTACGCTGATGATGCAGATGATGATGATGATGATGGTGGTGGTGGTGGTGATGGTGATGATGTTTGCGCCAACACGAACACGACACCGCCGGGCTATTGTTATTGTTATTCGTGCGACACGCCGCCGAATGCAATTCGGGCATGTCGTGCAAGCAAATCGCGCACTCGGCGGGCGCCATCAGCGCCAGCTCCAATTTCGGCGACGACGTGCTGCCGCTGTTCGTCAATTGCGTCGCTGCGGCTGCACCACTGTGGTATTTACACAACGCACTCACACTGCGTCTGACGGCGAACGCCAGCGCCGCGTAGAATATCACTGCATAGAAATTGCGCGCGTCACTAATTCGCCGGATGCGCGGCACCGCGTCCATGCCCCAATCGAAGCTGAGGCCGTCGGGCAGCAGCAGCAGGCCGACGTTGAGCACCGGCAGGTAGAGGAAGGTGAGGCAGCGCACCAAGAAGTGCGCCTCCTTGGCGGCCGGATTGTCCGCCGTGGAGAATTGCGGCGTGGGGCCGCTGAGGCGCGCCACCACCATGATGGCCGCCGATGTCGCGAGCGTCAGGCAGCTCTTCCATTGTTTCTGTGACAAACAGGAAATGCACCACATTGCAATAAGTATGTTTCGCGTACAGAGAAACTTTCACGTGGTTATGTTGTGGTTGTTGTTGCTTTTTTCTTTGCAGTTGAGTAATTTCCGTATAAAATGCAAGCGAAATTGGTAATTGAACAAGTTTGAAATGCGCTACAATTTACTAGTGCATTGCGGCGACGGCGAAGGGAGTTGTGTGTGCATTATGCACTTCAATTTCAGACCGGAAGCGTAATAAATCAAAACTAAAAGTTGCATTGTATGAAAGCGAAAAGTAGTACAATTGCATTATTTCGCTGTTCCCTCCGTGAAGTCTTCATCATGCGGTTGCAATGCTCTTGCGTTCATTAAATTCCCCGCCGTCCCCCGCGTGGAATGCAGAAAGTGTTTGGGGTTGGTCCATGTTCGAGATTATAAATGGCTTCATAATGCACAAATATATTGGGGATAATCGATTGTGCCGCAGTCAAGTGGCCACCAGCAACATATCATCCATCCCTGCTACTAACTACCTACTACTGCCACCTTATCGATGGATTCTTGCGGGCACACGTATAAGTAAAGCGTTGTGCGCGCAGTGTTTTCGTCAGCGTTTTGGAAAGGCGTTGATTATAATTAAGTTGGCCGGGTTTGGGCTGTGCGAAAGTAGCGGTCGCATTATCAATCTCTTACGCGGCAGGGGGGAGCGTTGCTGGTGCCGCTGCGGAGGCGGGCAAGCCGGCAGGCAGTCAACACAAGTTAGCCCCGTATCCGTCTCCGGTTCCTCGCACCATTACATAACACGAATAGCTTCAATAAATCGCGCGGCGGCGCGCTCACCCACATACACTCTCGCAGCGGGAAAGGGACGTCGACCGTTCAGCGCCCCGGCGCCTCCACACTACTTCTACGGCGCCGCGCCCGCGTCGGCAGCATGGGCATGGAGCGTTGATAAACATATAAATACACACGCCAAACGTTTGCCATTAAACTCGTGGGTCCGCTCCGAGTTGTATAAATGTTTACTATCATCACCGTGTGCTGCCTCTCTGTCTGCTGTCTTCGCATCGATCGGCAAGATTTTTCTTCAGCTGCTCCTTTTTTTTTTTGATTTGTATTGCAGCAAAGATTCTGGTGAAATTTCTCTTGCGCGACACTTCATATTTATGCCCGCATCAAATTACAATAATTCATTAGCCGCCAAGGCGCGGAGGAAATTCGATTTCTGACGGTATCAGATGTGTCGGTGAAATATGGTGCGCCGATTCCCATTCGGCGGCTGGTATTTAAATCGAACGGCATCCAAAGTAAAGCGATCCCCGCGAATGTGTGTGTGTGTGTGTGTGTGTAAAGACGCAGAGTAGAGGCGGTATATGTGGCGTGGGGGTGGCATACGATTTGCGTTTCCCTTCTCGCCTTTCTCGAGGTCAAAGCGCGGGAATCAATTCGAGCGCGCGATACAATCGGAGGAGGATCGAGTTCTCGCCGTTCTCAACTTTGCGTCCCGCTGACGACAACGCAGCCGCCGCCGCCGCCAAGGCGACATTTGCAATCGACACCGACAACTTCAACTTGTCCTTTGAATGCCGCCCCCGCGCGGCACATACACTCCGCCATCCGATTCCTAACGTGCCATTTTCATACTTGTGCGAAATTTTCTTTTTTTGGCAAATTTAGTTTTCAATTAACTATGTTGCAATAAGGAAGGAAGTGAGAGTATATTTGCACTCACTTGGAACAGCCGCCAAAATTGCTTAGCATAATCTTAATATCGCTAGTGTGCGCGTTCTTATGATGCGTAAAGTGCGAAGAGAGTGTGTAGTGGTGCGTGAAAGCGGCGAGAGCTGTAACCGATGTTATTTATCCCGCTTCGGCGTAAGATTAGAAACAGAAGCCGTCGCCGAGAGGCATGCCGCGCGCTGCCGAAAATCCATTCATGCCCCGTCGTCGCCGTGGCTGTGCTCTCTATATCAATCCACCCGATCGACGCGCTGAATGTCACCCACTCCATTCCCCCCGTCCCCCTCGTCCTTTCCACACGCCTTCGCTCTGTTATCCTGCCACGCACCGCCAGAAAGAAGTGTGGTAGATGACAAAATGATGCAGAGAGGGCACAAAATATGAGATGAAAACGGAAGCGAAAGCAGAGCAAATATACGAGGTCATCTCCAACGTGGAGAAACTTGAGTATTTCATCTCTTCCCCCCAGCGTGAAGACGCAGCGCGCCGTTACGACAACCCTTTTTGATTTCTGGCCCGGGTGTTACTCTTCCGCAATGGCAATCGCAATGCTAAGAGATCAGAGGAGACGAATCAATTCCGATCAAGTCGCTCACATCTACTCCGCACTCAAATTGCTCTTCTATTTTATTCTCATATATTTGCACCGCATCCACTCCCCCTGTGTAGGGTTTTAAATGAAACGCTCAACAAAAGCAAAATTAGTGCTCAAATCTGATCTACGTGAGTGTTTATTGCCGACGGAGATTAGTGCGAGGGATTCGATGATTATGCAAGTGTACACTATCTAACTTTTCCAATCTACCCTCTTGCGCTCGCGCGCGACACTGACAAAGCGCGGCGGACGCCGACGATGACACGATAACGACAGCCGAACGTGGTGCGCATTAACACGTGCCGCTTTATTGCCACTGGCGCTGGTCCGTGGCGTCGGCGGCGGCGGCGGCGGCGGTAGCGGCGACACCGCAAGATCAATGGGGGCTTCGTGAGCGAAATGGTTAAAAATTTAATACCCGTTGCCGCCGGCAGCGAGAGCAGAAGGGTCTTGGATGTGCATCGAAAGAATGTCTGGCCCTGTCGAATATTAACGACGGCGGCGGCGCGGCGCTCCGGATTCCACAGGGCTGAGTGTGGGTGGTGGTGACGCGAGATGTTTTGCGTTAGAAATTTGCGACGGTCGGTCGAGAGCGTCGCATTCAAATCGATTGGAAGTGAAGTGTGGCGCAAGTGACCTAAATGCCATCACACCCACACCGCACCGCAGCGCCATCCATCCCCAGGTTGGCTTTTTCTTGCCATTCACATTTGCGGGCGGATAATGCCTTGCATTATGTTCGGATCGTTGATTCAAGTAACCGTTTTTTCGCCCGCGCTCCACCGCTCCATCGGCCGTCGGCGGTCGCCTAATAATTGATTACGGGGATGAAATTTTCGTTTGACATTAAATCGATGCTCGGGTCGGCGGCGTGGCGTCGCACGCTTGCATTTTTGCAGTGACATGCCTTGCAAATTCAATTAGGTAACCGTCGGGCGTGGGAGCGAACAACATGTTTTCCGCCCGATCATTGGAATAACAAAATTCCAGTGAATGTGGGCTGGGTACTACTCACTTTGCTAATTTGCGGTGAGCGCAGCACGTCGAAGAGCACGCACACGGGCAGCACCGAGATGCCCGTCTCCTTGCTGAGCATCGCCGCGCCAGAGAGCAGCACGCACAGCGCGAGCATCGTCCACGCTTTCGCACTGCGCAGACAGCATACGTAACCGGCTGCTGTAAAGCTGGTGGTGATGTTGGCGGTGGTGGTGGGCACATAGCGGCTGTTTTGCAAATACGCGCCAATGTGATGGTGGTCGCCGCATCGGTAAGCCATCGTCGTCGCCGCCATTGCCGTCATTTGCAGTCTATTCATGCTCGAGGCGCGCCGCTGGCGACGCAGCCGACAGCAACCGCACGCGGCGTCGCGATAGCGGATGTGCGCGATGTACGCGAGCAGGGACAATAGGCACAGATTGCAGGCGGCGAGATCGGCGCGCCCGACAACGCCCGCCACCGCCTCGGTGTGAATGGGGTGCGCGGCGAAGAGCAGGCCGGCGACGGCGGCACCCAGCGAGCGATGGCGTGCGCGCGGCAACACGTGGCGCGCAACGCGCACCAGCAGCGCGGTGGCGAGGCAGTGCAACAGCACGTTGACGAGGTGGTAGCCCCACGGTTGGAAGCCCCCGAGGAGGTAGTTGAGGCGGAAGGTGAGCACGCAGAGCGGCCGGTAGGAGCCATGCGACCCGCTGTCGCTCAGCGGCGTGCCCCAGAAATCGTCCTCGAGCAGCCGGTACCATGGTGTTGATGGTAGCAGGTCGGGGTTGCTCAGAATCGCGCGCCTGAAACAATCAATGGGAGTCTTTTAATACAGGGAAAGAAAATTGCAGTTGGTAACCTTCTAAAACTCGAGATTCGTTTTCGATTAGATAAAGCAGGCAGGAAAGCGATTTGGCTGGCAAATTGATTGATGTCTTCGCGTAACACTTGTTCATTACGTATTAATGCGGCCCAGCCCGAAACTTCGTCGCCCCGCAGGGCGCGCTGTGGTGGCGCGCGGTACACGTTTGATTGGAAATTAAATATACATGCAATATAGTATGTTGGAGTGCGAGCAAACGAAAATAAATTACATTATAATGGCGTGACTTCATTAAATTATCGATGGACGCACGCGCTCGGTGATGATATGTAGTTTCATCGGCGAGATTCACGTTTTTTTTTTCTCGTATCCTATCTCCAACCATCGTCATCGAAGGGAAAGAGGGGGGAATATCGATGGGATAATAACTGAGAACGCGAGCGGAAAAGAGGACAAAGAGGAAATGGAAAGAACTAATTTGAAGCCGGATTGAACGCGATCACTGGAAACCCGAAACAACAACAATAACAATCAACCACCCCTGCCGCCAGTCGAAATGTGCCGAAAACAAAAACAAAATTAATATTTTCCACTCGATGAGACATGTTTCGCTAATTAACTGCGAACGGGATGAAGAGCCAGTCATTATATGCGAGGCAGCATTTACGGCGATATTCGGTAATAGAAAGTTTTCCTCTCATTGCCAAATCGCGGAAACACAGGAAGCAGGAAATAGCTCCACGAATGCTCCGCGCATATATTTTAGGCACGAAATCACAGGGAGAGCGGAGTTTTGATTGGTCGATATGGTACGATACCACCAAAGAGCGGTGGAAGAGAAGGAGGCACCGGTTTCAATTATACTTGACAATTGTCGAGAAGTTGTAATGCAGAATGTAAACCGCAGCGGTGGGAGTAGCTCTGGCTTCCTCGCGTGTTTCCTTCAGCGCGCCGGAATTGATTCCTATGTGCCGCCGCCGTCGTCATTGTTGCAACGAACGACGGCGGCCGGGCGGGTAGCAGCGAGTAACGCAGTTGAATTCGACGGGAAATAATTAGCAGCCGACACCCACGGAGAGAGAGTATGCACGGCGGCGGCGGCGGCAAGCGCTCGGCAATGAAATGAAAATCATCGCCGCCCGCCAGCACGATGGGTAATTACAATGCAGACAAATCGTGCGCATACTTTGCCTCTACTTAGCGCACTTATTGCCAACTGCAGAAAGTACAAAATATGGAAATTTTCATTGAAAAAAGGGCCCTTCTTTGCAGCATGCACATCCTTGCGTGTTGTGGCCTTCCTAAAAATGGCACGAATTCTGGAGTTGCCTTCGTTAGTTTCCCCTCAGCAAAAGCATTGCATTTATTGTGTACACACGCATAAAAGGGTGAAGCCCCAAAAGGTGATAACGAATTCGATCCTAGTTGCGGCGTATTCGCATTTAATGAAGAAGTGAATATTTCATCCAAATTAATATTTATTTCAGTTTTAGCCGAGCTTTCGCTCCTATTGTTAATTCGCAGTCGGACCCTTTTGCCTATCTTTCCGTCTTCATAAACTTGATGCCCTGAACGGTGGAAAGCAGGCAGTGACAAATACGATGAATGCGTGTGTCTATGCTCTCGCAATTTGCATTTGCGCGCGAGAGGATCCCCGCGTGCGAACGCGGAAAATGGAGGAAAAGAAGAATGTTTTGGGGTTTTGTGCGCGGCAACCGCGGCGCGCCGTACGCATTAATGCTTTTCCCACCGTTTGCTTTTAGATTTAATCACCGTACTTAGAAAGTGCAAATTCGTGTACTTCTTCTCAAAACGTTTGCTCTTTCCACGCCACGCGCGCATTTCATGCAGAAGAGCGCGGCGAGGTGTGGAGGAAGAGGCGGTGGCGGAGGATCTCGTCCTCAACTAGTCGCGCGTGGCGCGGTCGTTTCTCAAAACCGCGCGAACTAAATTTACATGCAAATTTCGGAGCGCATTGCCGACGAAACGGGCGGCGGCCGGTGTGCGGCGCGACGACGAGGTGCGGCTTTGTTTAAGGAAACTAGGGTTTTGCGGTGCGCACCACCGCAAAGTTTTCCGCACAATACGGAGAAGGACTTTATTTATTTATGTACGCATTAATTCACGGCTGATATTCGGTAAACGGTGCAATAAATCTCGGGCGGTGTGGTGGAAACACGCTCTGCCATTCGAAGCAAAAGAGGTCGATAAGTAAAAATCTGAGCCGAAAAAGACCGGTCGAGGAAAAGTTGTTTTGTACAAAATATCCATCCTCCCAAGGTAATAGTAATGTGCGAAATTCCTGTCGAGATTTTTCACTCGATGGACCAAAAGTGTGGTGTGCGTGGGTGGAGCGGAGGCGGACGAGATCGATTTGCGGTTTTGGGTTGAGTGCCGGCGTGCACCTATCTCTTCGGGGCCCGCATGCTGCAGTATGAGAGGCCGAAAGTTCGGAATCAGGAAAAGGATGGGATGGCAATAAATCTGGAAGCGTTATCGTGTTGTAATATAGTGGGTGAAGCTCGATGGGGTTTTAACGGATGGCGGCGGCGGCGGCTTCGGGTGGGTCGTAAGTTATGTAATGTGCGCGTCCCAAAACATTTTCGCACAAAATGAAAACTTGAAGATTTCGCGATATGACGCATTCCCGGATGTAAACCAAAACAACCGCGGCGCAAGTTTTGCGCCGCGATAAGCTAAAGGTAAGGTAGTAGTGGTGTGTAACTTACCGGTCGTCGTAGACGAAGCCAGCGTCCAGCGTGTTGTAGTAGAGCAGGAAGGCGACGAGGCAGCACAGCAGGCTGACGTAATCCATGCTGCTGGAGGTCAGCAGCGCATATCTCCCGCACGGGTTTGGGTCCGAATGGGGAGAAAGGTGTGTGTGTGTGTGTGCGGTGCGGTGGCCGCCCGCGTGACTTGTTGCGCCCCTGCGACTAGAGAGGTTGGTGGCCACCAGTCGAAGCACAACCGCCCCCCACCCACCCCGGCGAGCGGTCTCAACGAGCTGCTGTAAGTTTCAATACGCAGCGGCTGCCTTCTCCTGCGTGGTGCTGCTGCTGCGGGTGGTGGTGAGCTGGCAATGGTAGTGTTGAAATATGTCGGATCATTTACGGCTGGCGCTGTGCCGAGCGGCGCGTGCACATTACATTTTTCGCCCTCGATTGCTTCCCGTCGGCGTTCCCGACCAGAACGTGACGTGCGGAATATCAAATCGCTGAAATCCGACGAGCGGAAAGGGTTAGAGGTGACCCAGTCCTTTTTCCTGTTTGCGCCCGGCCGGGTTCACGCACCGACATAGGGACGCAGTCGTCGGCCCCGAAAACGCGTTTGTATTCGACGACGACGACGACGGTGGCTATTACAGGTGCGAGGGGGAGCGTTGGCAAAAAACGACCGCTTTTCGGCGACAGCGATCGCCGGTGGGCGGGTGAAAAGGGCCGAGATTTCGATCTCTTGCGCCGCTAATTTTGTTTTTCCAAGCAACCGTTTAAATGGCAAAAGTAAACTTTGCGCGGAGCCCCGAAGGTTTCTTTCGGCCACTTTGTGTGCGGGAGGCTCTTCTATATCCGCATCCACACCCCTTTTGGCGATTGCGGATTGAATGAAAAGTAAATTAATTAAGTCTCTCTCGCTCCCCGTCTTCTTTTGGCGTTTGATACTCTTCGATGCTTTTTTGCAGGCGTTGATTTTTCACGTGACACTCGCACCGTCACGCCGTCGTCTCCGGATGGGAAGGTAGAGTGGAACTAGTAATTTTCATTTGTGCCTCTTCCACGCTGCCTCTCATTATTTCCCCGGAGCGCTTCTAATTTCCCCGAATATATCTCTCTTGGCGACGCGATTGCAATAGGATCGTAAAAGGTGGAACGCTTTTCTTCACTCGACTGTCAGTGCGCTCGCGCGATATGATCGTTATTGCGCCGCTGCTCGTCTCTTCTCTTCTCGAATGACGCCGGCGTCTCGTGTGTCCTTATAATCACACCAACTATATTACGCTTCCTGCTCGAGTCGTTCTGTTCTTCACCACTCCCCACCGTAATACCAGCCAAGGTGCGAGTTGGTAGCAATCGCAACACACTGAGGGTGGTAGTGGTGGTTTACCTGTAGCTCGCTCGCGCGCGCGGTTGGCACCTGTGTTGTGTGCCCTGAGCGACGGCGGCCGTCCGTATCGGTGGACTGAGGCGATCGGCGTCGCGACGCGGCGTTATATACCACACGGCCCGAACATTGCGCGAACACTGGACGCCGAATGATCGACCCTCTTCTTCGCAACCCCCAAACGGCGCGCGCGGGGTCTCTCGCATCCCGCGTCGTCATCCCCTCCCCGCCATCATGGCGGCGCGCGTCGACGGCGGCAGCGGTGGTGGCGGCGACGTCCTGCGAGAGAGAGTCGCGCACCCCGAACCGATCCTGATAATGTGCGTGCGCGCGGGCGCGTGTGTATGGTTTGGTGCGCGCGTCGCCCGCGCACAGGTGGTGGATCGCCGCGCGCAAACATGCAGGAATCCCACCAACGTGTGCGCTACAGATCGCAGGACGAGACAGGATGTCTATAGGCGCACACCGGTGTAGGCGCGCGCGCGAACAAGAACATGTTAAGAAACCATCGCTCGCGAGCACCACCTTCCCAACCACCCGCTCGCCTTTATAATTCACATCCAATTATCATTCTACCATAAGAACACAAGCAAATTGCCTCATTATAATCAGGCAGTCATGCAATTAATTAAGCGGGCACACTATAACCGGTTAGCGGCCATCTCGTTCGTCGGGTGAGATGATGCGAAATAGAAATATGCGCGGTCCCCGCCGAGACAATGGAAATGTGTCCTAACCATAATGGCTTCTGAATTTCCTAATTGGTTGGAATGAGGTCGTGTCTTTTCCATGATTTGCATTGCAAGGTCGTTTCAAATTAACATTATGTAGTATATCGTATTATTGAAATTAAAATCTGTAAACATGTTGAATTCTGTTTAATTTCTGTGAAAGGTTTTACCTTTTGAAGATGAACTCCTCAGATAACAATGGATTTTACTTTTGCAACTTTCAATCACTTAAAGTAAACATCAATATAAACATACATGAAAGCTTCGAATAATAGTAATCAAATGTTTTGCAATATGCATGATAAAAGTATGGGATGATAATTATTACTTTGGACTATATTAATATTTGGATAAGTCCCCAAGGAAGAGGCACTAGTTATTACTGATTCATCTCGATCGGCGAAGAACCCTCTATCCTCTTGCAAGTCCCCGAGCTCTCATCCTTCTCTTCTGCCTGACCCCATAAAATGAACAAAGAGCATTTCAACGCAGTGCATATTGATCTATATTGTTTGCTCTATGCAGCCACCCCATGCTCAACGGTCCCAAGCGATAACTGAACGCGCATCAAGATTAAAATTACGCACTGTGCGGCTGCTCCAAGGCGCGTATGAAGGGGAAGCATGCATTTCAACGCTTGATGAAATTCAGCATCGTACCCCTAACCTCTGCACGACGACATCCAACAAATACCTATTTCTAACACATTAAAAGTACAGCATAGATGAATACCTGTGAGCGCGGAGGGGAAAAGGGACTCTCGCCCAGGATCATTAATTTTTTCCGCATACAACGGTGGGGGCCGGCAGGGAAGACATCTTACGGGGCGGCATGTCAGCATGATGCAAATCTAATGTGTTTTGCACGAGAGGGAGAGTGGCTATGTGCATCCCTTCGTACGATCTATCCTCCCTCCAGCAGCCTGACACCAAAAAGCGAGGCTTAGCAGAACGATAATGTTAAAAGGAAGATTTATTCGCGTCATTAAAACAAATCTTTTTAAACGACTGTATCACGCGTTGGGTATTAGCTCGCGCCCGATAAGACTGTGCGGTGGAAGTCATAGGAGCAGAAAGTGAATTCACTCCACACGCGGCGCATGCCCATTCAAACGTGCCGAAATCGCATCGCATTAATGCTTTTGATGCTTCCGTATTGATTAGTCAATCACAATTAATCGAAATTCATTCGCACGTAGCCTACTTAGAAGAACGCTTGCGCGGGGTTGGTGCAGCGTGGACGGCAAACTAACCGCCGATATTGGCGGTGAAATCATGCATTCATTCGCGTACCCACTCGGCATGCACATCGCCAATGAGCTTTTGTTCATTCGTCCGATGTAATTTGAAAAGCTCTTAATATGTTTGTATCGCGCATACACGCCCGTTGGCCAGCATGGCAATGAGCGGGCCGCTCGTTACATTCGGTAATGTACATGTTTGAATTGATGGCGATGTTGTTTTCACTCCACATATTCTATTGTTGTGCGCAATGGATTACAACTTTACATACTTACCCTGATTTCGCAGGCCTCAAATCCCACAAAAGTTGATGTGAAATTAATCAAATTTGAAACAATGATTTTGGAGCGCACTCGCAGTAAACTAAAGAACTAATCACACTCTCGGCGATGAGCTGGGCAACTGATTGAAAGTGCCGTCCCGGCCGGCTGGAAGCCGCAACAATCGCGCGCTCGCTCGCGAGCTGTAAATTGACGCCTGGCAGCATCTGTGCGCGTCGCGTGCGCCCCGGCCAGATGAGACGTAGCCTAATTGCGGCTAATCCATCTCGTTCTGCTCCAATTAGACTCAATTGTGGCATTATTTAAAGACAATGGGATTTGACAACCGGTTGCGGAGGAAGAGAGAGAGAGGTGAGGGTGGGATGCACCCAAGTGCATTGCCACTGATATTCACCGAAAGAATGAATGAAGCCTTGCGATGCACAACAATAGCAATACCGATGGCCTTTAATTATATTTAGAGAAGCGTTAAGGAGTGTGGAGGGGGGCAGCATACATTATTGTGTTTGTTTTCTTCGTTCTTCACTGGCGGCGGCAGCGGCGGGTGGCGGCTTATTGAGACCTCTCGCGGCCAACTGACGCGGGCGCTCGCGCTTGTTCATTGTCGGACGAATTCAATTAAGGACACTCGAGTGAATTTAGACTATAGCGGCACTTAGTGTGCAGCAATTAAACCGGCCGCCGTAGATACCCCAATGCATACACGCACGCATCCGGATGTAAATGCGAAATTACTTGACTTAATTAAATTCGGACCGTTTTGTGTGATAGTTAGCATGTATTTATTTTCAAAACACCTGGTAAAATAGCAAGCAGCCCTCGCCCTTATTTTTTTTTTCGTAAAATGTCAATTAGGGTGACGCATACACGTCTTCAGGGTGTGTAATTATAAACGACTGCATGCGCTTCCCAATTTTGTTGTAATTCGAGCTCTTCGGTGGATATTGGTGACCTCCCCTTGTTGCAGTACACTTATTGGCGCGAATTTTCTCTTTCTCCCCTCCTTTTGTATAACAACCTAACACCAACGACAATGTTCGTATCATCCATCCATCGTGTTTGGTAACGATATATCGTTTCACTTGTTACACATCTTTCAATGCCATCGCACAATTTCAAACTCAATTTAAAAACCCGGCGCAACGCACGCGCGCAGCCTTTTCCGCCCGCCAGGATGTGTGTATGCACATCGGGGGAAGGATATTGTTGCGCCCTGTGCAAGAGAGGGGTATCGGATTTCGCAAACCAGCCACACACACACTATATGCATTATACGAAGTGCGCCTCGCTCTTCAGATCGCAACTGATCGAATAGGAAACCGCACTTTGTAACTTTAACGATATGTATATTGTAGTCGTGCGCATAAAAAGATCATATTAGGCACGCGGCGGTGGTGTATGTATCAAAATGCTGAAATATGAGAAGGGAGTGAAAATTTTTTGCGTTCTCGCGTGCATGCAAAAAAATTCAATATCTTTTGATGTCGGATCTAGTTGGAATTCTTTGACGGCGCAGCGCTACCATGATGCAATACGTGATTGTAATACGTTATTTTCACCTGGTTTTATTGTCGACTATAATATTTGGGAGCAATATTCGAAATTTATGAATATGCAAATACCGTGGCTAATGCATCGACACCTCGATTTCTTTCTCTAAAAGCGTCAGATTGATGATCACCGCGTGCAAGATAATAATGATAATAGCGGCGGGCTTCTATCATTGTTGTCACCAGCGTGTTGGTCTCCGTCACACACCAAGCCGCCGCCCCCTGAAGCTTTTATTATAATGATAATACGTTATTGACTCAAACCGCCGGCGGCAGCGGTGGAGAGCTTTATTTTATGTGCGCGCAGGCATCGAAACGATCCGGCATTAGATCGCGCTCGTGCGCCACGGGCGTGGTGGTGTATAATTCAAATCCATTTGCGCGCGCGATATGGGAATATATCGAGTCACACACTTTCACGCTGATAATACTACACACGTAGCCTGACGCTATGCATGTAAGCGAATAACCGATATGATAACGATGATGATACACTTTCCATTATCCAAATATCCTTCGCCATCCATATTTAATTTGGTCCATGTCGCGTGCTGTTATTCCTTTGGAATATTAGACTAGATTAAGTTCGTAATGAATTCATGGCAAGCGGCGGGCGTCGTAAAAACCGATTTGCGACACTTTAGGCAAAATTTAATTTTTCCACCCTCCCTTCTTCCGGTTGTAGTGGCAACGACGCAGAGTATGTGCGTAACCCCTTAAAATGGGTTGTGTTTACACCATCACCCCTCCCCGCATCAAGAGCTGTATGTACGCGGTGCTGCACGTGCCCCAGAGTATGTTCTTGCGTGTCGGCCCTGCGTTTGTAGCCGTTACCGCCGTTACCAGCACTCAATATGTTAGGCGCATGGTTCCACCCTCAGAAACAACAGCAGCATCTCGCGCGCCACGCCACTCCCCATGCCGTATAAAATATTACACGGTGCGTTCGTTGTTAATATAACGACTGCTGCAGTCACCCACACACACACACCCCATCTCGACACTTTTCTCCCGTGTCTCGCGTTTGGATTCCATTGGGGGTGGCGGTGGTGCAAGAGGGAGGGAGTCAACCGCCCGTGTCGGTATCCCCCCGCGGTGCGGCGCTGGCGAACATGACGAACTTAATTAACTTTGCGCGCCTGCCGCTCATTGTGCGGTGCGTACAAAATTCATCTCTTCGCGTATTGACACCATCGCATGCTGTGTGGGGAAGGCTGTCGTCACATCAAGTCGACACCTACATTCGCACTGCGGATAAAAATGGCACAGCGCGTTGATTATTTGCATCTCGATGGTTTGTGCCCGGCGGATTATTATTCCGTACGCGGTTGGCCCGATGGCGATGATGATAGATTGCCTATTTATTAAAAATTAATCTCTAATGTTTAATATTTGTTCGGGATAATCATGTTTGCGCACCGAGGGCCCTCGCCGCAGCGAGCAATGTATATTGATTAGGATGGATCCCATGAATGTATCATCAGCGATGAGGGGTGGTGATGGTGGTAGTGCTGCTCGCAAATCTATTGGGGAATGTCTCTCGCGCGCCCAAAATCAACATATGTGCGGCAACCCTCGGCGATCATCATATATTTATATAAACCACCCCGAAAAGAGTGCGTATACTGATCCTTGTTTGATTGCACTACAAATGCGTATGTAATACCCACCCGCAATTTTTGTAGTGATTTTTATTGATTATGTGGATTTTGTGACAATTGCTTATACAGATTTTTGCGCGATCGTAAACAACTCAGGGGATATATGGAAACGTGACCTGAAATTTTACAAATCATCCAGCACGTCTCCGTAATGATAATAGTGGTGTCAAATGTTGGCATGTTCAGAAATCAATGATTCCTCATCACATATGAGTGCGGCTGTGCGTTGTGCAGTCGTGTGAATAAAACGCTAAGCTGGAAGTCGACACGGCTGGCTTCGCTCCCAGTTGTGAGGGATGCTTCCCTCCTCCCCGCCTGCCCGGCGCAACGCGGGCGGACAAAAGGGCGGCTCTCCCCTAATGCGCACCAAAGTAGGCATCTACGCCAAATAATCATATTTGCCGTTGCGTTCCCCCCAACACTCGATACTGCCCAATGTCCATCCCCATACACATGCATACGCACACGTGACAGTTCCACCCTCATATTGATTCCCGGCTCGGTAAAGCTCTGGACGTCACCAATAACGCGCACATTATATGGCTTATAATTAAACGCAGCAGCAGGCAGCATTCGGGGTTGTGGGGAGCGGGCGAATCGCGGTCGTCGAGGGTGTAGAGACAATGAGTGGTAGGAACGTGACGGACGAGTGGCTGCGGATGCGGACGTAATGTGATCGAGGCTGCGGCTCGGACACCACCAGGTGCCAAATCGTTATCTCGCGCCACAACAACCGCGTGGAATCGTTAGTGCATGCAGTCAGATGATGATGCTGCATGCTTCATATCCAAAATATAAAATGTTTGGATTATATGAATGGAAACAATAATACAGCTTCTTCATTCCTTTTAAATTTAACAATTTAATTAAATATTTCAATGTAATTGCATGCATTGTTGGATTGCATCAAAGGTTACTGGAAATGGCGCGTAATTAAAACTAAATAAGGAAAATAATTCAATTAAAATTGCGTCCATTATGTAAAATACGGGCGCGCATTGGCGATTGCTGATGCCGATTGCCCTTTCTCTTGCAATTTTCCCCGCGTAATGCTTTGTATTCCATTTGCAGAGAAGCGTTTACGTGGAAGGGCAGCGGCGCGCGCGAACGCTATAGTTAGTTTATGCAAACGAGGGAAAATATTACGTTTCGAAAAAAGAAACACATAATAACACAGCGTAATACAGGGGAAACGGGTCGAGTCATATATCACAAAGGTAATTAAAAGTAGAAATATCCGCTAACTGCAAGCTTTAAGCTTTTGTTGTGTGTTTTTTCCATTCGGTGCTGCTGCTGGCTGTCGCCGGCGCGGAATTATATGCATGTGCGTGCACAAAGTGACCTTCATAGAGGAATAATTAGCAATTAAGCACGCGTCCTACTTTTTCTACACTTCTAATTTTCCATACCCGGCGATATATTCAAATTCTTGATTCGTAGGGTGAATGGAATGGAAGCCCACTGATTGCATGATGTAAATCTCCATTAATTTACTGTTAATGAAGCAATTTTGTGGTAAAAATCATCTTTGCGTTCTATACTTTACTGCAAACAGATAGTTTAATCAGAGAAATGATTAGAAAATAAATTATTATTCTCACACCTTGTATTTATTTTAATTTCTACGCAAAATTAGCTTAAATTGTAAAGCGGTAACGAGTAAGAAACGTAAAAAATCAACCACTTCTACATTATAAAAGTATTGAGTTAACAAGTTCACAGGAAAACCGGGTAGAAATCAGCGTACGAGTTTATGAGCAATGTGCGTGTCGTAATACATCAAGGCACAACCTTCTACTTATTGTGTGATTGTTGACCGACCAACTCGCGCAGTACGTAATTGCTGGCGACTGAATTCGAAAATTCTGATTTGGTTTCTTTGCACATAGAAGCAATCACCGTTTACGTAATCAGTTGGTTTTCGTATTGCGCCGGTTTTGAACAATGCGATTTTCTATCGGTTCGCATGCATATTCGATGCTTTTGACATGTGATAATTTCATTATGCATGCACTAACGCGCCAATTTATGGCATAGCCGTATCGACTCGTAGATGCGCTCGAAATGTGCCATTTGCATTATCGTTAGCACTCGGTTAAACCGGCAATAAAATCTCCGCCGCTCCAGCGAAGACATAAAATGCCAAAATGCGCGCAAAAATCATCCGCTTGCCATTCCGAATAAATTTTGAACATTGCATATGTAATATGCAATATGTACCATAATAAAAATAAATTGCGTTTTCAAAATACTTTCAAAAAATTAATAACAAATTTAATAAATATATAACTTCAACCAAGAAAAACATTGATTTAAATCTATAATCAGCATGGGCGAAAAGGTTTAGCAAAACATTACAATTCCATTAGAAGTCTATAAATAACATTGTAAGCAACAAAAATAGCATGTGTGTAAAAACACCGGATTTTGGTTATCCAATACCCAAAAACACACAATCTAACAACAAATATTACATGCCCACAATGGCTTTAATAAATTATTTTGCGGGCGCATTACTACACATCCCATACACGCGCGGAGAACAACAGACGACATGCATGATATATAACGTCACTAAATAAACGCTATCCATTTACCCGCAACGGACAAAGTAATTAACGTGAAAGTATGAAAATGTGGAAATTATTTACGACTCACTAAGTTGTTTAGCTTGTATACTGGCTGCTCACATCCCTTATTATATATAATAGTATTTCAATTCATTGATGATATAAATTTCCTGAATGAATTGAAATCGTATTAGATTTTGGCGAAATTTATTATTTAAATGGTCGCTGGGTATAGCGTTGATAATATTATGCGAGAAGCTGGAGAAAGAGCGAAACTGATAAATGATGTGTTCGTGTAAGCGCAAGCAGACATTATTAGGCGATGGCGAACACCTTAATAGTCTCATATATTGTTAATATATCTAATATGGCGTGCGATATTATGTTTAGCTTTACGATCGTTTGGCGATAGTAGCTCTATAGCAAAGTGCGACGGTAATATATACCTAGCACCGATATGAGAGTCCATAGCTGTGGTCTTTATATTATGATATAAATACATTCACCTTAACGCAGAAAGAAGAGGATACCATCTGCAAACGACACCATTTAGGTGATTAACTCTATAGAATATCGAATCATAATAATAATTTCGAATATAAAGCCGAAGTGTGTCCCATTCATAATTATACTGAAAGGAAATACATAATATATTTAATCAAAGACTGCTTTTAATTAAAAGAGTGAATGCATGTAAGGAATGTATATCAAACGGATAAGTTAATGTATTAGTCATTTAGGTCATTTCATTATTGACGAGTGGATAGTTTGTAAGTGCGCGAGTATTTCATTAATATTATTAAGTTATGGGTAATAAACCAGTTAATGAGCTGGTGCAACTATTTCTTTAGTTATTATAATCAATCCATACATTTTCTCATATTGTTCCTGCATACTTAAATGTGGTTTGGAATGTTTAGTGTTGACTCATGAATGTCCTCATCCCCATCAGTAGTAGTATCGTCGGTCGGGGTGGTAGTAAAACTGGTAAATGTGCGAGATTATAATGTTGCTTTGCGGTCGGGCCGCGAATAGTGAATTTGAGCATCTTGATCCATATATTACGCGCGATTATATCATTTTAATTCAACGCCTTTGCCACCCCCGCAGGCATTCGGCGAGGAACGGGCGCAGGAGGTGGTGGGCAGAATGGCCAGCGGGCTGCGCTTGGGGGTAAGGAAGGAAGGAAGGGAATGGCGGTGTGCGTTGCGTGTGTATTGTGCGAGCGTTAGCACTTATGCCTTTACGTTAGGCTTGCGCGGGGAGGCCATAACGGATGATATGTCGACAAAACCGCACACCGGGCGGAACTTGCAGCCGGGTGGTGCACACCCAGTGCACAACAGTGTGTTTGCCTGGTCTGTGTGAGTGCGTTGCTGTCCTAGGTATTTATACAGTCGGCCGTACGTCGCGTCGGCGCTGACTTTAAGCATATCAAGGATTAGATAAGGCGTTTATTTTGGCATCGCCATTGTTTAGCGTTGCAATAAACTCAAATGATGTACACATCCACGTCGTCTTGGCCTGTAATTGTCGCAAGCTTGGATGAGGCGAGATGGCGTCAAGGAGATAAGGACATTAGTGATGGTATTACTTGTTGAAAACTTGCACACAGCAAACGAATGTTTTCTAAATGGCGATTGTGCACCGGGTTCACAAGGAATAATCTATATTTAGTCCCAATTTTCCACGTCAAAGGCAATGTCGATAACAATGCCTCGAAAATATTTGCAAAGAAGAATGCCAAGATCAAATAACAGGAAATTTGAATTGTCCTCTATCCGCATCGACGTACTCGAGATCAAAAGGATGCCTGTGTCATCATCCAATGCACAAAAGATATGTCAAAACAACGCAAATTTACCCGACTTCAAAATAAATCACCCATTCGCGTCCAGTGCACAGAAGAAAATTTCATACCGAATTTCATTCATAATTATGCCCAGAGCGTATAAATAATGCTGGCCGGGAGACAAGAGGTGAGCAGAACGTTATTTTGCAATGGTCTTATCAATATGACCTCTTCCACGTCGATCGTGGGCTACCAGCATACTTAATGACAGGCAAATTGATTTTATTATCTACGGCCGGCGCCGACGCCAGGCACCGATGCCGGCGACATCCTAAATCTAGCCGGACGAAATTACGCCGAGTAAGACATGCCGGCCAAAATTTGCTACTCCGGCAAAGATAACGCGACCCGTAGTTTCTCCCTCCACAACCCCCATGCATAGCGCACTTTTGTCGTGGCTGTTGTATTTACAGACGTATGCATTACGTAACTGCACCTTGGGGCAAATATAATAATATACGCTTGTGGATCGATCGTAAAATTTTGCGCTAAATCAAGTTTATTACATTGTTGTATGAGATTGTACTTACTCATATAACTCTATCCGCGCATACTAATGATTTAATGATTCCATAATTTTAGAATAAAATTGTTTCAATATAATATTATATAAAAAAGAAGTCCTTTTGTTTTACGAAATTTGCTATGTGAATAGAATGCGCAATGAGAACAATAGATTCGCAAAGGCCGGCCGGGAACGTGTGAAGGATGACATGACATGTATGGCAGCGCAGAAATATTGCGATTGCCACTGCGACTCGGCTCCAGCCACCAGGATGCATTAGAAGAATCAAACCGTTCAATTTATAATGATACACTTTTGCTGAGAGCACAATCGCAAGAGAAATACCAACGCCAGGGAGGCATGAGGTTATTGAATGTCTGGATGCGTTTCGAATTTTCGATTGTTATTTAATTGCCTCTCCGCATAATTAATAAAATTATCTGCGTGTTGATTTACATATTTAATTAATTTATATTTTCCGCATAATATAATTTTTGTAATACTAAATTGAAGTCGGGATAATTTTTGAATATTGAATTTATTTAAATTATTGGCAAAAATTTAATATTATTTTGCAGTCATTAATGAAAATTTTTAATTATTTGTGTAAATAGTAGAATTCATTATAAATTCTTTTGCATATCATGTACATCATTAAAGTTGGGTGAAAATTACAGCGAACTAATAAATGCTGAAAAATAGTTATTTGTAACAGATGCGAACATATACGTCAACAAAATACGAAGAGAATAGGATATTTTGTTGCAAACGCATGCTCGCACTTCTTGTCAACGTTTTGGTGCGCTCCTCCTAAGCGGCTTATCGTCAGCAGCAACATCCAGTAGCGTTAGTTCCTCCCCGCAAGGCCCTCACTCTTCCCACAACATCTCTGCGACAAGCAGCGCTGCGTACATCGACCACAAGATTTCGTCTCGTATCAGCATCAGCATCCGCATCAGCATCAGCGTCTCTATCGCTGATCTGCAACGAACGCACGCGCCTACACATAGAATGTTGATAAGATCAGAGTGCCTATACTACACACGTAGGCATCCACTAAAATCTGTTCCGTAAATTCTGCAACAAAATATATAAAAATTAAATATATTTAAACATTTCAGAACTGTAAATATCACGTTTCAATTATTAAAACAATGTTATTTAAATTTAACATTGTTTAAATTTTATAATTTAATTTTGATATAAGTTGAGATTTTTTATCACAACTTTGATTCATTGAGCAAACTGTAGCGTGTCTTCCAAGCATCTTAGCCGAAAAAGACGTCCAAGACATGAAGCTTATTTTCATGGGGAAGGTTCTAAGATCCTAGCCAGCCCAAAAGGGTGTGGGTGCAAAGAGAAGCTTTACTGGTTGCAACTAGCAGTGGCAACATGGCGGACGGAGTGATTCAAATCCGACATCGACAAGGATTATTGCCTCCTTTCCGGCCCGCCGCTTATAATCTCGATGCAATGATCGCAGCACCAGCAGCAGCTGCAGAATCAGACTGAACGTAAACCTTTGTAGCGGTTCGTCTTCGTGCTTGTCCGGCACGAAAAGGAAAAATCCCAGCCCGGAGAGAGAGATTATCCAGATTTCTTTCAGTCGGCAAAATTAGAATTCACACTAATACGTGCGCCGCCAGTAACTTTTCCTACACTTCCACGCCATATGTCCGAAATGCGTAAACATGCGAGGCGTTGAACGTCTTTGGAGAATTTCGCCAGCGCACAATGCGCGCAAAAACTCTTCCTGGCGCTTCTGCCAAGAGCGGCAGAAAAAATTGTTGTCGCGGTTTAAAATTATGCGCGCGCCCCACTTTTTCGCACATACTTCTTCTCTGGCCGAGTGAAAAATGTCGACGGCGCAGCGCGAATGATGTCCGATGTTCATCTCTCTGTGTGTGAAGCGTATGACGCCCCAGCTTATTCCGTCCTTTTTCCTCCGCGGCTTCCGGCGAAACGGATGCCCGCCACCCCGTGCCCGACGTTGAAAAAATGAAGTGGTTATTGTGAAAGTTTGCCGGTTCGGCAAATTTTTTTTCTGTCCGTATTCATAATAAAAGTCCTGCGCGCGGCAGGAACGAGAAAGGACCAGCAGCACCAAATGGTCGTGGCATGCGTAAACAATGTTATAAAATACTTTAATTTTTTTTTCGGCCTCGATTTACGACGTCGCCACCATCGGTGAATATGATGCAAAACTTCTTGTGCGCTTCCGCTGGTGCGCGCGCCAGGCGAGAAGTTTCGTTTTTAAATAACGAATGAATAATTCCCCGTCGTACAATAATCCGCGCCAAAGTTTTGTGCGCTGGTTGTCTTGCGTTCTTCGTACGGCACGGCGCAGAAAATTTTATTGCAGAATCCCAAATCGGTATAGAAATGTAGTATCAATGCATGGAAATACAATGATCGCATTTTTCTGTAAAAATTGAGAGAAGAGGAAATAAGATTATTGATTAATGCATTTAGCAAAGCAGTTGGTAAATCTATTTATATTACTGACGCGAAATTCCCCCATGATATTCAATTACAAATAGTTCCTCAGATCATGATAACCGAGACGTAATATAACTTTCGCAACTATTAGACAATAGCGTTGCGCATCGCTCCGCAAAGCCTCCCTTCCTATCTGCTTTCCTTCGCGCAAGTCAACGCCGCCAAGCGAACGGCCCCCAAACCCCACTAGAACAGTGTGTAACTTATACTGCACTCGATAATTTCAATGTTCAATTACACACCGTAGACACATCCGGCAAATACTTCGTGCCACTGCAGAAGCCAATATATGCGACAAGCTGTAGCCAATTTAAACTTGGCGCCATCGTGCTAAATACTACGTAACAAGATAAGATGAAGGACCCTTTCAAATTGGATATATTGGTGCAGCAGAGTAATTGTATCGTGTGGAATTTTTACATTATTTTACGTTAAAATAAAAAAACGAGGACTAAAACCGTATAATGCTCATCAAGGATGAGCAATATAATTATAAATTTTCTGATTGGATTACAAGAATTTGCTAAAACTTTGCAGTTCATCAACTTTTTCAGCGCGCGCGCGCGTACGCTCAAAGTTGCAGCAGTGTTTATATGGAAATACATTCTAATTGTAATTTTCGTCTATGAAAAATTAAAATTTCCACTTAAAAACTTTGCCGTAACCATCATCGCCGCGAAACAAGCAGCTACACTGCCAACTTATCCCGCTGCCTTGCGTATAAATAGTAGTAGCCCGTCGCCGCGGAATCTGTAAAAACTCATTTACGGTTTATTATCTCTGTGCAATAATTCATAGATTAATTAAGGCCAACTTTTTCCCATTTCAACATTAATTAACTTTCCATTCCGGTATTACTCGACGACCCAACTGTTCCCGCTCTCTCACTCTTCCTTGTTCGGTTCTCCCCAGCGCTGCAGTACGGTATCAACAGGATCCGAGTACATATCTTCCTTCCTGCGACGAGCAAGTAGTCGTCGTCAGCATGTAGCCGTTGTTAATGAAGTGCGAAAAACAGGGACGCGCGGGTTTCGGCTGTGTCGCCATCACCACCGCCCGCCATTGGCCGATTGGGACAATGTCCGAGCGCGCCCCGATGGACGGTATACATCTTGCTGCCGCTATACCGGACGTTGCGTTCGGTCGCCGCCATTCATTTCCTGCCGCTAGGGTTTGATGGCAACCCTCGGTAGGGGTGGTTTGGTCGTACGCGGCGCACGGATTGCTTTCGCCCCCACCCGCTACCACCACCCCCACTGGCCGTCGTCTGCGCGCACAGACAAATTCCAGCAGTTACATTTCGGCTTGATGTAGATAGCTATAAATCTGTGTGACGTGGACTAATACGAAGGTTAGGTGTAAAATTGCACTTTCTTTTTATTGCCGCCCGCGAGCATATATTGCGAATGCTTTTTCGTTCGGCCGATATTGCCTTCCGCGTGGTGTGAGGATGGACGACATGAAAAAATAGCTTTTTATTTCATCTCCGAGGCGTGTTTCACGTGAATAAGCCCTACCGAATCGTTGAACGCCTCATTTTGCTGGATTTTTGATTTCGTTGCCGTGTTTAACACTTGCACACTATTTTAATTCTAATTTTACGAGTGAGGCGTTCATATCAAACCTATAAAATTAACATTAAGCCGGCTAATTCCGACTCGGAAATTAATTATGTTAAAATGCAATATGAAAACGCTGCGCTATGAGTGTGCAACCTGTGCGTAGCGTAAGATAAAGTTTATACATTTGCAAAGTGCAAGCCGAACGTAATTCCAACTGATGTTAAACTGTTTTACGGCCAAACTATATATGCGGATATGTGTGTGTTGTGTAAGTGTGGAGGCATGTCATAAAGCCACTTCCTCTTAGCGGAATTGATTGAAAAGTTTTATTCGAATTTTAACGGCTCAATAAAATGCTCGTCCCTTCCCTTCCATCACTTTCAATCGGCCTCGCGCGGCGCGCTTTTACGCCTTCGGCCTCCATGCTGCGCGGAATCACAATAAAAAATTCCCGACTCTCAGCATCGAGCAAGTAATATGAGGCCGAATGCATAAAAGCTACTAATTGAATTTTAAATTTACACTTTTCATACCACTTTTAACGTGACGCCATGATTTTTCCAGCATATTTTCGTTAAATTACCTGTTTTTAATAACGTTTTCGGCTTTAGGATCATAGCGAAATTGATCCTTTCCACATACAAATTGCAAATCACGAGAGCATATTCATCCTGTCGCGACGCGTAAATAACGTTCGTATACGCGCCTCTGACACATTGCGATCGTTTATTGTCGTGCGACACTTTGAAATTGTGATTATCTATCATTGCCAGATTAATATCGAACACTGACGGTGAATAGCAATTTCAAATCTGGCAGCATTCACAGCTTAATATTACTCATTAGAATAATTGCAGACAAACAAAATCTATTAATTATCAAACAAATTACAAAAACGCTATACCTTTACAGCGACATAAAGAGAGTTTTATCTAGTTTGCCATCAAATTATTGGGACTAATTATAAAATTACTTTCATAGCCGCAACTTAATCGGAAGCCATTAAGGGTCCATTCAATGATCATAAAAACTTTTCCATTGAATATTATATCGCGCCGATTAACTGCGCAGTTAAGTCTAAGAAAATAATTCAAACTATCGGCATCTGACCGGCGGCGGCGGCGAGCGATAGGGAAATGCGCAAAGAATTGAAAAGGACGCAAGGACGAAGGATGCATGGGAGGCGCGCGCGGGCACAGAGAGAAGTATCTCATTCTAAATCGGTAGTAGAGTAGGCGAGCGGACCATTATTAGAAACGCGACTGCACACTGCACGCCTGCGCCGTGATAAGACTTGTAAGTTATTTAACGAGAAAACTTTGCGGGCGCAACGGCGGCGGTGTGGCGCGCCGGAACCTAATTGCACCGCAGAACCTCCACCTCCAGGAGTTCCTGTTCCTCCTCCCAGAACCACCCCGCCGCGCTCGCGCAACCGCAGGACGACGACAATTTATAGTTGCGTCGGCTAATTGATAAGAGAATTTATATGTGACCCGAGCGTATGGTGCAGGATTATTTCCAATTTGACCTTTTTTTATTGCGCTAATACCGATTGATCCTGTACGCTTTGTCGCTAATATCAATAAAAATCCCACTAATTAAATTTCTATGTAATGTAAGAATTTGCGAGGGTATATGTGGGGATTTTGTTTGCCATCGGGGAACACGTGGGAATTTGTTCTTGGCGGCGCTGGCGGTGGAAGACGGGAAGGAAGAGAACGATGGTGAAGACCTAGAGAAAATGAAAAGCATGATATCGAATTAGGGTTTGTCGAAGACGCCGCCAACGCAGAGGCACCGCTGACATTCAGCCGGGATGATAAGGATAATAAGGTTTATGTTCTAATATGTTGGCAAAGGCAAATTCTCGCCCCTCTGCCCGGCATACACATAGTCAACACGAAATTAACAATTTCACGCTGTATTAATACATAATCTGGCTACGTCATGCCTTGACCAAAGTTTGCCGGTTGTCGCATGCGAAATCAGCCAGGGTGGATATCATCGCGCTTGTTATTAAATTATTGCAACCGCGCTACCGCGTCGACCGAAATTTATATCTCGGCTGAATAAGAATGGAATTAATAGACTTGGTGGCGTTTCTTGCACGGCGCTAGCCGCAGTGAGTATTGGTGAATATATTAATTGCGCGAATAGCGATGACATACTCCGACGCATTTATAATGGCATAGAGAAATTCTGATTTAATCACAATCCTTTACACTCCATCAACCCACGCCGCGGCGGTGGCGCGGGTTCAATTTTCCATCCGGGATTGCGTTTATTGTTGGGGCGTGCGACGTCTCATTATAATTTACATTATTATCTCGGGCGATGAATGGCCGACTAGGCAGGCACAATGCAGCTCCCCAAGATAATTTCATGCGACGGCGTGGCGTTGATTTTCAAGCACTTATTTGGAAGCACTTTCGCTCCTTGTGTTTACCATCCGCGAACAGCGCTGACGATTCGATCGTCGTCTCGCTATCATTACTCAAAATGAGCTAGGACAGGAATTTCATCAAATGGTTTATTGTGAATTTTAAGAATTAGGTTTTGTAAGGAAACCTGGAGATAAAGGTGATACAAGAAACCGGGTGGCGAAACAACAAGTAATGACCATGAATACGTCACGTCAACCTTTCGAGCTGTAAACTACAACTGCCGTACGGCCACCCCCGCATCCTTTTTGCCAAGCCGCTCGCTCGGTGTAAAGAGTGGAAAACCGAGCCTACGGCGAGAGTGGTGGCTCTCGATTCAGCACGACTAGGAAATATATTACAAGGAAATTGCCCAAGTAAATTACACACACCCTATCTTGTCACGTTCCGGAATTAGAGGTCGAGTTGATTGGTCAATCACGGCGTGGGCGTCCGTTCGCGCCATCGTTCATCCGCCTCGGCGAGGTGGCGGATGAAGATGGGCAAACACTTATCGTCCCACACTTCACACCTTTTCCACCGGATTTTGGTTTGACGCCATCAACGCCAAAACGATGTATTCGCAAAGGATTGTGGCTATTAGTTTGCCGGTTTGGCCGGTTTTAATACTGACAAACATACAATTTTTGCAATATATAGAAGATTACTTTTCTGGATCAGATAAGGTTGGCGCCAGTCATCCAATCCCCCGTTTGCTCTCCGCCAATTCCATCTCTTGCGAATATAATTACATTACTTTCTTATCAACGTCCAATTTAAAAGATATATTAAAGCGAGTGCGCGCAGAGCGCAGAGCGCAGAGGATAATATATTGGCCGGAAATCTGTGGTCGCGGTTGCGCATTTGGCTTTTTGTCTCCGCGAGAGATGAGTCGATGTACAAATTCAATCTCTGGCGCGCTCTATTAGACAAACCCGTTTGGTGAGCGTAAGTGTGTATCACACACACACACACACAAAAGACACACGCATACTGGACCATATTTGATAGCAGTATTTGTGTCGCAAAAGATAACCTTGTCTCGACTATCATCTCAGGCTGGCGCAATTTTCCGCCCTCGCTTTGTAGGTTTTTCCCGCGACGCTTTTATTTGATTTACTAGCTACTAGTCGCCGCAGCGCGGCGGGAGAGAAGGAGAGCAGACGACCAAAGAAACCTCGCCCGCCGATCGAATCCGATCTGATTGTCGTCCGGATTTTTATTGGCCGCTGCATATAAATAGACACGATATGAGCACGTAATATGATATTCATCTCTCCGACATTTGGCTCCGCGTTTTTATTGTGCTTGATGCGCGCATCAGATTCCGATTTTGCGCTATTTTTGTTGTGTGTTTGCCGGCGTGCCAAATCAATATTTACGCCAAATTTATGCAAATTGCAAACGGCGGCTAAGTTGGTTATTTCTGGGGCATATATAAAATGCCACACAATCTGCGGTCGTAATAAATTTATTTCGATAATAGTAGATTTGAAACGCATTTCGGCAATTAATTAATTTATAAATTCCAATTTCCAATATAAATATGTCGGCAACGCAATAATCTCGACATTGTTGCGCATAAAGCTCTATCCGCTATTTTAAATAATTTATCGCAAGGGACTAAATTTTGCATAAATCGATTGAACCTGCCCGCTTTAAAAAAAACACCGCTATTGTTTTAACTAATTCATGACCACTTAAAACCGACCCATCGTCATTGTGTAACAAATGCAATTTAATAAAAACCCATCAATGATGCAATTGTTGTCTGTTGTAGTGCGCTCGCTTCAGATTAGCAACAACTTCCCCTCGAGATTAAATCAAATCGGTCATAAACTTTCGAATTTAATTAAACTGGACAGCAAGTAAAAAATGCAGCTGATGAAAACATTCGAAAACTTTTTAAACCGTGCCCGGAATCGGTTTGAGGATTACGGAAATAGGGAAAAAAGCAGTAGTACTGTTGTTGCTGGCGCATAGCTATGGGCGGGCCGATGAGACAATACCAACCAGTAGTACTACAACGCAATCGAATATAGGCTGATATCATGCAATTGCACATGCAAATATTCAGCGGATGCGCGCATGTTGTTGGATGTTGTCTTTTCGCCATTGTGCTCGCGCCATAGCGAGGGTGCAGTTTCAATCGAGCACATCAATCGTGTGCGATTGCAATCGCGCGCCAGCGAACAAAACAATTACACCTAATAACCGAACACACGCGCGCGCGAGCGCTACTTGAACATGCAACTCCCAATCAAGCAACCGCGCCGCCGCCGATAGCGGGGCGCGGCGGCGGCGGTGGCAGCAGTACACGCTTCGCGATTCAATTAAAAACTGTGTACAATTACACGTCCGCTATGTTATAAATCACTCAATTGCGACGGGCGCATGCATTGCACAATTGCGCGCGGCGCTGTCGTTGATTGCCAACGACGCCGACGGCGTCGGCGACAAGTGCGCTTTATTTCGTAGAGGTGTTGTTCATGAAGGAAATTGAAATTACCATTTCAATATTGATTTTTTCATTACAAAAATATGCGAAAACACCTTATTGGTCCGCGGACGACGTCGCCGGAGCCATTGCTTCTGTTTGTCGACTAATTAGGCGACACGGCACCCAAGGCCCACTTGATATTTATAAATATTTAATTAAAGGGTTTAATCGACAATGAAACACGGGGGTTGAAGGACGTAGGCGTTAATTAAATTGCACAACAACACCGTTTGTAAGATGGTGCGCTCCACTCGGCATCTTTTATTTGACGTGCCAATTCTATTAGTATTGCATCAGGTCGCACGCTGCTGCTCTTCGGGAGACCGGCTTATATCATATGCATGTTCAATTGGAAATTAATTAAATGGTACTTGCGCGTGCGTGCGTGCGTAAGCGCACATGCGCTTATGAGCTGATTAATTAAATTGATGATATCTCGTTCATTTTGGCCGCGGATTTTTCCTACCCGAAATACCATGGAATGTGCCGAATATTAATAATATAAATCTCGATTATTAATTTCAGCTGCGCAGGCTTTCATTCATAGTTTTGTGCTAGCCCAAAAGTTGCTCGCTGCGTGTATAGTGTGCGCGCCGCATGCCGGAATCTCGCTCAATTTTAATTAAAACAGATTTGGCAATTAATTTATTGCGGGCCTCGAGAACGGCTATGAGTGCGCGTGTGCGTGCGCGTGTGTGGCTGGGTGTGGGTGGGAGTATATCAGAAACGCGTATAATTTATCGACACCGCGACACGTCGAATATTACTTCTCCGCATCACATCTTTTCACGTGCGATTTTCGCATTAAACAGAACCATGTCCGCAATAAATTTAAAACATGAACAGAATTTTTCTCATTTATCTGCGTGAAATGCGTGAGGATAAATAGAGTTAGCATAAAAACATTTGGATTTAATCCGAT
The DNA here is from genome assembly GCA_030264135.1 of Myllaena sp. GC000078. Taxonomy (NCBI): domain Eukaryota; kingdom Metazoa; phylum Arthropoda; class Insecta; order Coleoptera; family Staphylinidae; genus Myllaena; species Myllaena sp. GC000078. The sequence continues at coordinate 34,449 of JARJDR010016430.1, read as the reverse complement.
TAGAATCGTATATTAATAGCGCGATAAATTTTTATACATGCAACTTTTATGTCGATGCGCACAGGCGAGTGAGCCAAGAGACGTAAAATCAACAAAACGCAACTGCGCGTTGTAAATATTCACTTTGGCATAAATTGACCGAATGGTGTCACCATTCACAAACGAAATGTTTTCCTTCGCGGCGATAACGGCTCTTGGCGCGACCATGTTTCGGCGTCAAACTTTTCGCGCGTTATTTATGAATTGCGGAATTGCTGACCCCTTCATCACGCTTTGAATAATAAACACAAAACAGAAAAATCCTATTAAATTGTGAAAAGAAATTCCACCATCGGCTTTTTGAATGTGATAAGAATTGAACCAACCGCCACGCCTGAAAGCCAGAAAATAAATGGAAAACGAATTAGATTTGTCGCATTATCGGTGACATTGTTTTCTTGTTTTTCGTCGTAATCGCATACGTTTTGCGTACGCTCTGGAAAAACTTCTCCTTCTTTTCCCCGCCGTTAGCGCTGGAGCGCTTTTTAAAGGATCTGATAAATAAAACTCATCAAATAGATTCAAATCAACATTAAAACTGCTTCCGCCATTGGCGTCGCCGAAGGAGGATCTGAAATGAAATCAGCACCGCAAACGCGCGCGCATTGCTACAAAACCGCGCTCGCTTTCCTCGCACACAATCGTATGTGACGTGCGAGTGAAATGCATCTTCGCCGCACATCCCAAATAAGAGAGGCCGATGGGCGCACATCCAAACAATATGTTCGGCGACGTTATCAGTTGTTGTTAACAAGTTTTCTCGAACGTAATCGAGAAAGTTACCGAATCGGCGGCCGCCCGCCCACGCAACCGATTCAATTCGGTCCCGGCCGCCGTCGAACAACGACGCCAAAGCAACGGGATGGTTTGGCGATATGCCGGCGCTTATATCGCCCACCGGTTTTGCGAGCGGGCGATGTATTTTGTATTTCTTTATTTCCAACCCCTTTGGCACACTGCGGCCGGCACGGTCGTGTTTTATCTCGCTCGTCCCAACCCCTGAAACGATTTGCGGACGTCTTTAGCACTGTGTGTATGTCTGTCGCAAACGGATAACTGATAAGTACTTTTATCACAAGCGGCCAGCCCACCAGCATCAACGCCGGCGGCAGGACTTTACGAGTTAGCCGCTATTGTCGAGCGGTCCAGCTCGAAACTTTTCGATTACTTCGGCGTGCGCGCGTTGATGGAGAGCCAGCGGCCTTTATATATGCAAGTGATGAGAGAGGGGGATGTTTTGCTGCCGAAATGACGTGCGCCAGATTAAAACTTTGCGAATAATCATCGGCAAAATGCCGAACGGTTGTTGCAATAAATGTGCCAACCGTAAAACATAACTATCTACAAATTCTCACGCTGCATCATTTTATTACCGGTCTTTTCATTTGAGTAAGTATATATTTTTGTCAAAAAGCATTTAATTCGTTTGCCAGTTCCAGATTAAAATAATGGACGGATTACGTCGACGAGAGGGTTGGTGGCTGTTTGGGGCCGGAGCCAACCGACGCCGGCGGAGGTATTAGCGCACGCGTTTTGGGGTTTTTGCAATGGGTGCGAACGCGTTGCAACGTTATTAAAACAGCAGGATTGTACCAACTGCGCAGGGTGGATGGCTGTGTGTTTGCTGCGTATTCGGATGAGTAATTCCCGGCCAGCGGGCGGATGAGGATGGCATTGCAATCATCATCGCTCGACAGCGGGCGGGTGGCGTATCGGAACGAAAACACTCGGTTCTCGCGACCGGAGAGATCTGCGCACGCAGCATTCGCACACATCCTGGTCCTCAAAACCACCCTCGGAGCGGCAGCAGTACGGACGAGTAAATATTCATTGCGGGCAAAAACCGATGCGCCCCGGAGTTAATATTTTAGAATAACACCGGCTTATCGCGAACTCTTGCTTGCATTTACATTTCTATCGGATTATTTGCTATTATCTGCGCAACGATAAATTTTACACGAATGACGGACTATTATATAGTGAAGACTGAATTAAATCGTAGAGTTGGTAAAAAGACTGCCGCCACTTTTATTGTCTGGAAGTGCTTCTAATGACGGCGAGTGCGGCTATTGTTATACGCAAAAATACGACACGCGAAACTATCAAGTTAATACTTACATATCTCAATGGCATATCTGTTCTTGGTGATGAAGTACACATAAAGTTAACGAGTCCCACGCGCTCAACTAGCTGTCAGCTAGCGTCACATCGCTGGTGAGTGCCCGTCCATTGTCACATCGTCCTGCTGCTCCGGTGCATTGTTATCTCCGTATTGTCCTGACAATTGCAATGGTTGGTAGTAATTTTTGCTAAATTACAACGTTTTGTTATTTTTTCACTAGCGAAGAGATACCTAGGTATTTAAATTTATTAATTTAATTTTTTTTCAAATAAAAATATACCTTTTTCTACTTTGTCTTGATTGATTGATTGATTGATTGATTGAAAACTAACAGTACTTTTGTACCCGCGTCGCATTGTGTGCGCTAAGTACTGCATTGTGGTCGAAGTACAATGGGCAACATCTTATCTTTCAACATCACCCCACATTACCCCATCCCACTCACCCTCTTTACCGCCCATCAAGATTTATTCCTAGCCCAATCCCTCAATAAATGAAGTTAACAAATCGATTGCTTTTACCACCTAATTACCACATTCAGATGTAGATGTTGCAGATGATCTCCCCCTCATCCCATGCCCCCAATCTTCGCGGCAACGTTTCTATTAGCTCTAGTTTTTGCAATGGCGCACGTAATAAAACACACGCATTGCACGTGCAAAGAGTGCGAATGTGACCAAAGGCTTTCAGCAGGCCACTCATTCGCAGCGGGACTTTCCTATTCTCCAGCACTTTCTCGCCCAATCGCGTGGTATGCGGTTGTGTCCGGCGGTCCGCGCACAAAAACACTTAATGGACAAATCCGCAAATTTCTTGCTGAATCGCTACCAATTGAAGCCCAACCGTTTAGGTCGGGCGCACTTTTTACGCACAACAAAAGAGGACCCATGCCGCTGAGGATGGATATGTGGAAGTGGACGTTGGCGGGGAGTGGGGTGAGAAGGACCGGCGTGGATTACATGTCCAGGGGTTCAATCCGTGCGGATGTGGTCGCATCCGGATTTAATTAAATCGAAGCATTCTCGTACCGTTCTGCGTCAGTCCACTGGGTTAATGTCCACGCTATTGTTTATTTTATGCTGCACTCTATAAACGCGTTGCGTTCACAGGTTGTGTGCGACATCAAAATAATAACGTCCTGCAAAATACTTAGATTAATTCCATGGGGCATTATGCGATGGTTTATTGACAGGAAAACCAAGAAAAATGATCGTCTCTTGTTACGCGGACGTTGAGATATCTGGGATTACTTTTGCCGCGTTTGCCGCTCACCACAGCGCAGACTTTTTGCCGTCTGCAACGCAAAAAGCCAAACGCCGGCGACGACACCCACCAAGCCAGCAAGCCGGAAAGGAAAGAGTAACGCATAAAAATGTGAGAGATTTAAGAGAAAATGAGTTGAACCGCAGAGGTCAAACGGGACATATGGGGTCATAAAGAAATCGCATAACGTGCAACGTCTGCCGTTGGCGCGAAAAAATCCAAAAGGGGCGGGCGGATAACGAACGATTGCTTAACCGCAGCGCGCGCGCTCGCCAAAAAAGGCAGCAACCGAAAGAGACCGATGTAAACTCATCATTATTTGTCTCTGCAATCTCGGCACCACTGCGGTAAAATCGTCAACTACCGTAAACTACTAGTGAAATTTAATACTTACCTAAAATCGTAAATAGAGGAAATTTCAAGAAGTACGATTATTAATCAAATTGGCTATGGTTTGTTTATAACCAAATGCAATTCGATGTTTACGAGGGTCATTTACAAATCGTTGGCAATAATACTAGGTAGGACGTATGAGAAAAACAATTTGCACGATATTACTGGTCGTTTCTCGTTATGAATTTAAATGGTAGGCGCCACCTTTGCAATCGGCGCCGAGCATGAGGTGGTAGGAGGGCACATACAAAAAATATATTGCCGCTTTTTATAGTTTTTCACACGCGAGCACACTGGCGCTTCAGCGAGCGAACGAGCGAGGCCGTAAACAGCTATTAAAGCCACTTTCCGTGCGTTCCGAAATCAATTCCGAGTCGATTGCTAAACCACTTAGGCGTCCAAACATACCAATATGTATACATATACACCTTCGGCGCCTAACCATAATCCCGGATACGCGTGATTTATGGCCTGCGATGATATGTAGTACTACAAATTCTGCCGATACGAATCAAATCGGTATTATGACTTTTTTGTTTCTCTAATTCCTACATCAGGGCTTATATTCTTCCACCAAACGAATTATTAAGAATTTGATGGCATTCGTTATAATCTTCTTATTATTATTACCATTATTTGCATGATTGTCGCGTTCAAGGAATAAAATTTCTCGAGAAATTTTAATGGCCGTAATGAATATTCGAAGCAAGAGTTTCTCTTCCGGCAAATAAACATCGTAAAAAATATTTACACTCAATTACGATTGTGCATTAAAATTGACGAGCAAAAAACTGAAATTATATAATAATTGGAGTACCAACGCATAGAAAAACTTAACAATACCATCGGCGGCGCGGCGTGATTCCAGTGAAAAATCGAATGCGAACGAATTCAATCAAATTACTTTAATTCGTCGAATTCCGTTGTGTATCTGTCTTCAAACAAAAGTATTTCCCTATTACCAATCGCCTTCCTTGCCTTGCCCGGCAAAAGGTATGTAATTAAACAAATAGCAAAGCGAAACATGAAGAATGCACGCCCGGAAAAAAGCAAAGCATTGTCATCTTCGATTTAATTAAAACGAACGAATGGGTAATAACTTAACGCTCCTTTTATAAATATCGCTTCGGCGGCGGTGGCGGCGTTAAAGTTTGTGAAATAACATTCAATTTGGTGAAATTGGAAAAAAGCACTCGCTCCACTATGCACTCTTTCGCAGTCAGCCACCGCCTAACGAGAACACATCCACCTCGATTATTGAATTATTTTTCCGCGTCATTGCCTGCCGAACCAATTTAATTTTCTATTCTCGACGAGTCAAAAGTTGTTCGCGTTCGCTTTGTGCGCGGGCGGCAACGGGAGGCGGTGAGGACGCTCTAGCTGTGCGACCCAAACGCGAAACTTTTCAACTTTTTATCGGCGTCCGTCTAGTTTTCGGCGAGCGAGCGCACACTGCGTGCGTGCGTGGGTGTGTTTGCGTGTGTGTGGAAAACAAAAAGCGTTGTTCGAAAGTCATCATCATACTTCTCACCCCCCATCGCTTTGGAGCGGTTGTTTGCCATGTGGACAATGGATTTTGTTCGTATAATTTGCGGTGACATTGCTCAAACACTCGGTGGAGCGCAGGACGACTATGTTTGGAGCCAGGAGTGCAATATCGAAAAGGATCGAAAATGTGCTATATGGAAATGAATTGATCCCGCACGTATCGGAATTTCGTTTTTGCCAAAAATTTTCCCAAAAATGATGATGGAGGGTGATGGGCAGTGTGATATTAAGAAATGGAAAAAACGTGTATGCCATAATATTTGGGGCCAAACTATTTGACGTGAAGGTTGGAAATATTTAGAAGGGAGATTTTTAGACTACAACAAGGACTTGGTTCATCAGTAAAGGAGGTGCCTGGCAGTCTCTTAGGTCAACGGAACCCAAACATTAATTACTTCACGTAATAACATTGGCGAAATCTGCATGTCCGTGAAGTAGTTTTGCATCTTCAACAAACCGTGTCTTCCATACAGCTACCAAACCACTAATCTTAAAAATTAATATCTTCATTAAATTCGGATTTTTAAATCCCAGAATTTATTTAACGGTTGGTCAAGGTTGCAAAAAATAGATTTTAAGGCCACAAGAATGTTTTTCAACATTTGGTATATTCACAGCGAAATCCCTTTACGTTTAACGTCCATTCAGTGTTTCCCCGCACGGTCTTATCGTGCCGACCAACTGACCAGTATCAACACTTTGCACTTCCCAAGACTATAGGGGCAAGTTAGAGCAAACATCCAATTAGGTGTGTCGGGTCGCAGGCTGCAGCCAATGAGAAATGAGGACCTTCCGTGAATGAGGTGAATATAGAGGTCCTTCACGTCGATGTGGGCGACTTTAATAACCAGCATAACTAATTCGAAATGGATGTGGACTATTGACCATCATATCCACAGGTCGACGAATAATATTTGATCAAAGATGTTATTCATCTCTCACTGCGCCAAAGCCAATCCAAACATCATCATCGACATACTTTGGGCGTCAATGGAACGCGGCTTGCAAACCCCAATGCGCGCCCGAAAAGCAAGAGCACACAGAACCGCATTCCATCGTGCAAAGTTAAACATCAAACGCTAAAACGTCGACACGCGAGCGCGGGGGCAGATCAAACAAGAGTTTGTTTGCATTTCGGCAGCAGAATAAGAAGGAGAAGAAGACGTAGAAGAAGACGACGCCCCGACGCCAAAAGCTGACAAAGCCGCGCGGTTGATGAAAAGAAGAAGTGGTCGAAAGTTTGCTTGTCATCCTTTCCCGGAGAGGAAATTGTCGCGCCACCGCCAGCGCCAGTGTGTTACGTAGTGCGCAAATTTTCGACATGAATGCTTCCAGTGGCCTCTTGTTATGATGTGCGGATTGTGCGCCAATTAAATGCATTCGGCATCAAAGCGCCGCTTCGACGAATGATATGCCCTCATTATAAATTTCGAAGAAATTGAATGCGTACAAAGGAGACGTGTTTAATTTGGGGCAGCATAATGGGAGACGTCGTGCTGCTAATGAGCACCGTTTCGATGCGGAATACATGACTAGGTATGCAGTCATATATAAAATTACCTTGGAAAATCATCCATACTCGAATGGATGCGCGGCAATCCTTTTGCGGATGGGGTATTAAACTATCGCGCCACTCCCCAACCGGGAGAGCGCCGCACGACCCCTATCCCTGCCCTTTCGACGTCGCACACCGCTTCCCTCGAGCGGAATGTGCACGTGCGGTGCTGGTGACACCGGGGCGAAACTCGTCAAACGGAAATGTAAATCATTATTCCGGATAATTTAACGCAAGTTGGGTTTGGTTTGCTTTTCCCTCAAGGCTTGCCGTTCATTTTGCACTTTGCACCCATTCTCTGCAATTGACGAATTGCATTGTGCTTGAATAAAAATACACAATTTCAATGCGGAAATGAAATGAATACGATGATAACACAGTAATCGACGTCCAAGCTAATTATTCATACGGGAAACTTTGCTCGTAAATGGGAAACAAGATAATCAGCAAAATATTTGCATCAATTCGCACTCTCGGAAAACTTTCCACGCGCGGGCCCGAGCTAATGTGAGTTAATTTCCTTTTCCTTCCTCGCAGCGAGCGCGCGCGCGCCCTCATATGCGGCCGACAATCCTACATTTAATCAAACACAAAACCCTAAATCGTGATTAAAGTTGTCGCGCGCGCACCAAAACTTTAATGTTGGGCCGCGATATGTAAAGTTACTGGAAGTTAGCGTGCACATACTCGCGCAGGTGAAGTTCGAAAAGGAGTCGAGTATTTCCATGGCCTCAGTCCTCTCTTAAATTATCCGAAAGTGCTCTGTTTGCGCGAAATAGAAAGTTCCACCTGCGCGCGCACCGACAATCTGCTTGTTTGCACCTATCTGCATTCGCGTAAGTAACAACATTGTTGGGCGCAAAAATTAAATTACGTCTCTTGTGTCGGAATGGCAAGATAAAACACAAAACTAGACTCTCCGCCGCACTGCCGCGCTGCTTACTTGCGCGCTGACAGAGTATTTATTTGTGTTTGGGTTTAAGTTGCGAACAAGAAGGTTAGCAGAGTAAATCTCCGCTCCGATAAATGAATAGGGACAAGGTGTGTTTGTGCATGCGCTATATACATATATACCTATGTATTTGTTTGCAAGTGTTCTGGCTCAGGTGAAACTACTCAGCGACTCGTCCTGGTCGTGGTTTTCTGCGCTCGGCAATATGCGCATTTTGGGCTTTATTTTGCTGTTTGCATTTGCAAACTGCTTACAAAACCCTTTTACGCACAGCCGCCCATGTTAACGAACCACCCCCTCACACAGCCAACACACACGCGCGTGCATGCATGCAGCGTATATGTGTATCCAAGGCAAACTATTTACAGCGCAAACTATTCCATTCCGTTCGGCAACTAGATTTCCAGCCGAGCGTGCGCAATCTCTTTCTCTCCACCCACCCTCCCAGTCGTTCTGCCGTCGGGGATGCTCTCTATTAAATTCCAACAGATGAAAACTACGCGCGCGCGAGAAAGAAGGCCAGACCAGCATCAGCAGTCGGCTAGCAGCACGAGCAAACAACAAGTAAAATGTAATTGAAGAGTTAATAAAAGTCGTAATTCTCTATTTATTGCTCGTACGTTTCCAACATTGAAAATGTTCGCAATCGCAAGCTTAATGCCCATACTTTTGCGCAGAGCACACTGCATGTGGGATATGTATGCGTTTTGGCCAAACACTACAAACATCAAATTTTATCGTATGTTTCCACATCGCAGGGGATTTTAATGCTTTATCGCTTTTATGCACTAGTAATGCGCGCATGCGCGCCCTAAATATGCATTGCTGATCGGTTGTAACATTCGATATAACGATGGCAATTTTAATATGTGTTTGGTTGTGAAGAAATCGCATTAAAGTTTGATATCATCCGCTTTCCTGGCAATTTTGTCCATCAACACGCTAATTTCGACGAAAATTTACAATAACGCCAACGGCTGTGGCTGCATAATGACACCAATAAAGTTTCGTCAAAAAACGCCAACGACGTCTATTATCATATTTAAAATAGCATCCCAGCGCATTGCGCGCCAGGCTTCATTGAATTTCTATAAAGTTTCATTTTGACGCCTCGTCGAAACTCCGACGCTGGCGTTCGCGCGCGATATTTATAAATTTCGGTTGCAAATTGTTGCAACTTGCCAAATGCGCGCAACTTTGCGCATCGCAAATCGAGGCCGGGCGGGCACTTTGCATTAAACTAACGGCTAAATACGAAATGATGTCGGATGAGGCGAGCGCCAGCAAGCGGGCGCGCACAACCGCATTTCGCTCTCGCGCGCAATTTTATCGCCGTGTGACGATGCGCCCGTGACGTATACGCGCGACATGCACATATATGAGGGGGCGGTCGCCGATGGCAGGGCATCACTTTGGAAAGATGCCCCGCCCGTTTGCGAAACCCTTAATAGCCACAGCCGGCCGGCCGGCATCGACTGCCAAAACTTCTTCCTTCCTTCCTTCTTGCCTCGCGGGCGCGCGCGCCACGGAAGAAAGTTCCAATGGGGGAGTCGTTAGAGGCGCCCTTATAGCTTGGTGGTGCGGACGCGCACAAGTTTGATGGTGGACGTGGTGGGCGCGGTAGGATGGTGAGCGCGACGAAAACGGCGTAAATTAGCGATGTAATTCACGTGACGCCGAGGACGACGACGACGACGACGAGTCGCACTAAATTACCGCCTCTCGTTTCGCACACGCGCCCCCGGGCCGAGGTCGGTTGCGCGGTGGTGATGGTGGGAAATGCTCGTCCTCCCCCGTCCCGACAAAACGTACCCTCATGGGGGCGCGTCGGTCGCGTTTCCTATTTCCCAGATAGCCACTATTTTAACATCACTTTATTGCGACATCGACTGGCCCTGCTGCTACAGTGCGCTTTTTATATTGAGATTGGATGTAGTATATGGATGGCGAGGCGATCGGTTTTCGGAAATGAAAAAACGTGCAAACATTCCGGGATATATAGCCCCGGTTTCGGTGTACTTGTCAACAACTTAATTTTATTTAAATCTTAGTGTAAAATTGAATTTGAACATGTAATTAACAATTTCAAACAACTTGAAAATTATTAAAGTCGCATTAATTATAGAGTAGTAACACTTATTGTGAGTCATTTTTCTCATTATACAAAAATAAAACGCGCTAAGGGCACTTATTTTAATTAAGACGTTGCATAGTTTATTGTTCCATTACGCTTATACATCATTATTGAATATTATAGTTTAATTTCAATGAAAACATACTTAATTTTCTACAAGTACTTATTTACAATACAAAATTTAGCAATTTAATCAGCTTCCCGTTATTGACATATAATGTATTGACAGGGATATGTTTGGTTAATATTGCAATGATGTTTTAAATTTATTCTGTTTATTTCAGACTAACTATAGAGGAATAATATTTAGATATCAAATGCCGATTTGCAAATCTTTCATGAATAAATTACAGTACAAACGGCATGGAAGCGCCTAGAAAAATGGACACAAAAACGAGATGTGTGGCTCTAGTCGTCCGGAAAACGAAATTAGCATCGCATTTGTGCCGTCCAATAGATTTTTACGATCGCGCGCCGCCAAACCCCGCGCCCGCCTCCGCCGACGACCGCGTCATTATTTTTTAATAAATGACGTGCGTTATTCAGCTGGAACTCGACATTGAACGCTGAGAGCAAGCGGGCGAATGGGTTGGTTGGTTGGCCGAGGGATGGAAGGGGATTATTAAAGCATTTCGACCGCGTCCTTCGTCGTCGGCTTTCCTGTGTACTATGCGCGTTTAAATATGAACGTTATTGTCGTGAATAAAATCGTCGTAAAAGAAGCTGTATGCTAACGAGAAGACTGAGGGCGGCGCGGCACTGTAAAAATGTATATTTGTATACAACCCACCCCCACCCCCACCCCCATCACTGGTGCTGCTCTCCCCAAATGCATATCCGATGAGATTCGGATGGTAATGGCGTAACGTAAAACGTAACAAACTAGCGGCGGCGGCCGAATAAGAATCACCGTTAAATAAAAGATGGAGAAATATAGATAAGGAAGGTTTAGACGGCGCAAAAAGTCAGCCTGTTTGCCGATAGCACCGACGACAAGATTTGGAAACAGCCAGCAAACCAGCGCGATAGCTTAGAAGAAATAAAGTATGAGAGCGAGCAGACGTTAATTTGAATACGATCGATAAATCTTCGGAGGAGATAGTGCGGCCTATGGCTTTAGCGACACGCATCTTTTAAAGATCAGCAATGGGCGATAGTGTCCTTGTTATTCGGCGAGGGTCCGCGCTGGAAATCTACATAAACCATCTCCAACTATTCAAGGGTGCGCAATATTAATGAATTTCGTTGGTGATGTCCGGGAGTTGATTTTTCTTTTTGGTCTGATTTCCGTTGCCAGCGCCTGTTTCTTCTCTGCTTTGTGGTTCGCTTAAGGACCCACTTCGTGTAGGCGCACAAGAGGGGTGCACTCGCGATAGGAATAAAATCTAATGGAATATACAAACAGATCGACGAATTATGCGGTCGCGTATTTGACAAATACGTATCGTTCGAATTCGCGCTGCTTTTCGGTGTGCTGGTATGAATAATGCGATATGATTGCCTCATACATATTTAATAAACATCTATTTGCAGTCGATATACATACATACAGGACGCCAGCCAACTCATCTGAAAAATATCATCTTCTTCTCTTCTCCTCCCTACTCTTCAGGTGTAAACATTTTCAATTTGAATCTTTTTCCCACTGCGACAATAATGCAAAACAATATTTGGCGGGGACAAACAACGGAAACAAGTGTGCGAATTCATTCTTCATCCTCAATTTCATTTTTCCTTTACGATATTACTTTTTATATCATTGGGGTATTATTCTAAAAATATGCTAACAAAATATGGAGAAAAAAGTCGCCAATTTTCAAATAGTATATTTTATGATTATGATGATAGTTCAGATAATGACATATATATTCTCATTTGAATTCAGCCGCTGCCGAATAATTCGCGCATTTGTATTCAAAAAACATATTTCAAACGTATTCTTTCAAATTACTCGATATTGTTACATCGGGATCGGAAAACGCGCGCGTACCCACCCACCCACACAAGCAGACACCACATCCGCATTTGCCTACAGCGCGCTTCGACATTCAACTGCAAATATTGAAAATCGAATCATTGTCGTCGGCGTCGGCGTCGGCGTCCGTCGTGCCGAAACCCGTTGCAGCTTTGCGCGCGCGTCCGCATCCTTGCTTGCAATTTGTATTCAAAGCGCGCGCCGGCGGCCGCTCCTATTATGAAACATTTTTATGTTTGCTAATCATCAGAACCGTACTTGTGCCGTCGCATTTTGTCGCTGCGACTAAAAATACACGCAGTTTACTAGCTCCCGAGATAGGTTGACATAAAATTATATGGCTAATTATTTTCGTTCACTAGATTTCACGAAAAGAATGTTTGAACCCTCCCTGAGGCATTTGCTGTGCTACCTGAGATCAGCGTGAAATGGGCGCGCATAAAGGTGGAAAAAATGTATAAAATTATGCATTCTAATATGTCCCCAGCGACGCACTCAATTCATATTTACGTAAAACGTATAAAAGTTTCTATGTGAATATGTGCATCCCATGCACAGACACACCCTCCCATACATGGAGGATACAGGTCGAAAAGCATGAGAGGAGAATGAAGAAGGTGTAACGATAATCTCATCCGCTCTGCTTTCGATATGATGGTTTGTTGCGCGCGCTCGCGCGATGGGAACCGAACTAAGTGCCAAACCTATTTTCCCGCTGTTTCCTTACACGACTATCCTTTCAAAACGAACAACCATAAAACGATGCTGTGTTCGCTCGCTCACTCGCTCACTCTCTAGCTCTCCTGTTAAGTTTTATCACTCGCATGCAACGACACGCGAAATGCGCACGCGAAACGTAGGCAAAAAGCACGTGTATATATCTATAACGACAGCAACAAAGGACAACGACGATAGTAATACCTTTGCGCTTCTGTGTGTTCGCTCTAGCCGTTGATGCAAAGCACACAAGTTCTTTAATTAAATTGTTTACGTGTTTGCGTAAAATTCGCTCTTAATAAACAGGACAAACAACCAACAACGCGTTGCAACGGTGGGAGCGGGATTCGGCCTAACAAGAGAAACGAATTATAGCCCGACAATAAATGCGGAATTATTTTTTCTCCTGTTTGTCTGCTTGTATGTTAATTGCCAAATCGTGTTTGTTTGCAGAAAAAAATACCTCTAGCTCATCAAGAAAAGAGCCAATTGACGCAACGCTAAAGTAGCCATAATAGTGCTACATTTAAAACTTTTACCGGCAGACAGACAAAACAAAAACAAAAGCACACAAAACGCCAAAGCGGCTACGACGACGATGAAGCGTCTTTTGGGAGTTTTGCAGCTCCTGTTGATCTATGGGAAATCAAAGATCCGCTCGATAAAGCACACACAAGCCGCCCCTCGTGCAACGCACGACCGCCGGCGCAGCGTCGCAGAAATGCCATTTTCCGCCCAACTTTTACCTTTTCACTATATTATGTGATTGGTTCCTTCTTTACCTTCCCCATCATATACGTGCGTGTGTGCGTGTGTTGCGTCGCACACATGTCTATATAACTTTCGAGACACTTTCAAGGTGTTTTCCTTATTTTTAACATTTCCTGACTAAATTATTTCTCCAGAGCCAATAAAAGCAATTGCCGGTGGAATTATCGCTGAGGGGAATACTAATTTTTGTAGAAGATGCCGAAGTTGCTAGGTATAATCGTATTATATTAGCAGCAAAGTTTTGCGTACGATTTTTATGCGCACCTGTTTCGAGCACGCCTTTTGCATTTCTGCGATAACGGCATTTGGCGCCGTAGTCGGCGTATTGCGATTCGCAAATCGACCTCGCTCGCTGTTGGTGCTCGTATGTGATTGTACCTAAACGCTTTAATTATAATTAGAGAGCGCACTAATTACGCATTACACATACACAGCTGCGACTCCGTTGCGTCGCGCCGTTCACTATCGAATAACTATTAATTACTGCGACAAAGCAAAGCGTGTTATTATTATTGTTGTTCAGTGTGCGCTCGCGTTTGTCATCACCCCGGCGAAATGATCGCAGTGGGGGTGTAGACGAGTCTCAATTCGTATGGACTTTGGGAACATATAAGATTTTCTAATTGCATTTGTTTTACTCCCCCACGCTCAAAACGACGTATATTAAACGAGGGAATTGTCGTAATTAGAACTCGGTAGGAGGGTAGCAAGTGTTTGGCACATAAAAACTAACAATAAGTTATAAAGCGATGCTTATAGGTAGACTGGCGATAAATAATTAATTAAATGGTTAATTTATCGACGACACCATCGCATCGGCTGGCGCAAAGCGGTTTTAAATTTCATAGTAAATAAACACGTTTCATCGGCAGCGACACGCACGCGAGCGCAGGCAATCTACTTAGCACTTATCTAAATTACCGGAAGCGGGGTGCTCACGATTAGCACTCGATCATCGACTCCATGGGGAGTGCGCCATTGCGAATAATACACTGGCTGGCAATATGTTGAAATGACATTACAAACCTCATTTGGCTCCTTAGATTCCAATTTCATCAAGAAATTTGATTGAAATTGATTAGAGGTAGCAGAGGCGCGTAAATACTCTTCATAGCGATTGGATTAATAGCAGGGAGTTAAAATTACGGGCATAAAAACAATAAACAATACTAATTGCATTTAGCTTTACGCTGGTAGCGTAATGCAATGAAGCAAATCATTGCATGCAGAATTCTATCGAGACATCCCATCTCGCGCTCGTCATGCGATGGGTGCCCGCTGGCAGCGAGGGCCAGCGAAATTGATTGAAAGCGTGCATTAGTGTGCGTCCGAGTAAATTGATTTCCACCCAATCTGTTTGCATGCAAACGGATGATGTACTGCCCACACTACACCCGATGGCACGGCACAGTGGGGGGAGGTATATAAATGCAATTTGGACTAAATACGCCAATAACACGTTTCAAGATCGACGTCAGCAGCAAGCGGCTCGATGGCGAAGTCTATAACTTTGGCGATGTCGGCGGATGGATATGACTGGAGTTATCTACATCTGTGCAGGCTAGAGGGTATTAACGGACGGCCAAAGATTGATATCTCATTCGCTATGCTAACTGCTAATTGATCGGCGATTTACTCTGTTGTATATTGATGTTGAAACGTTTCGCTATATTTTTGCTCTGTTTACCCTTACCATCATTTCCTCAAGCGCATAAATAAGTACCAAACTTATCTCGATGGTAGGTAATATCCGTCAACATCGTATACTGTTGATTATGGCTTTTATCTTTATATTAGTTTGGTGATGTGCGCAAACAACGCATTAATTTTATCATTGTTTTAATGGCGGGCGTAATTCGTCGAGTTCGGCACAAAGTCACAAATACGAATATTATAATGGAACATTTTATGACTAACTGAATTGTCCACTAAATTGTTAAGTGCCCTACAAATCGCGTTCGCCTGGCAAAAACCGGAAATTATATTTGATTTCTTACTCAGCGCGGAACAATACTCGAGGATTTTTATACCATTCAAGAATTCAAAATCCAAAATCCTATTGTTCCTCTTGAATTCTTATTTCGCGACGACATGAATACGCTTCCGGCTGGTATATATTTTTCCACAATGTAGAAAATATCCTCTCTTCAGCGTGAAATCGACATTCAACTCGTGCCTTATTCATCCGGCAGCATTCATATAAAACGGTTAAAATTGTAGCGCATTTCGAAGGACTAGAGCGCTGCAAGCCGGAGAGACGGATCCATTGCCGCCTGCTTGAGTCGTCGGGGAGGTCAAATGTTAACGCGAGAGAGAATCGAAAGGAAGCCGTCTTCGGCGCGTTGGATCTGCCTAAACCCGTGGATTAGGGTGCTTCGTTTCTTAGCGTATTCGTGAGAGCGCACTATGCGTACCGCCGGCACTGAATGAGATGGATTTTTGGTATATTGCGCCTTTGCTCGGTCCTCTACAGTCCTTCCGCATTGAGCGAAACTTATTCGTATACCATATCCAATTCATCCAATTCAAAACGTCCGCATTAAAATAAAGGCCAGCCACCCAGCCGGCGCGGCGGCGTGAAGAAGGACTTTGTGACTTTTGCCATTGCTCTCCGTTTTGCTTTACTATATGTGCGCATGTGTGTGGATCACGCCGAATAGGAAGAGGTTGTGTGAGTGTGCCGGAACAGCATTTGCGGGAAGAAGATCTTATTGCCGCCCACGAATGAATTGTATGCGTTGGCATAGAACGCTGGATGGCCATTGTGCGGGCGCGCCGATGATGGGGATGCCGTTACAGCGCATTTGTGATGGGCGGCGGCGGCGGCAGCGGCAGCGGTGGGTAATAAGTCAACGGGATTGATTCGAATTGGAAATATTGAGCTATATACGCAGTGTCCATTTGCTTTTGACGCTGCTGGTACCGGGCAATTCCATCAAAACGTCAAGTCTAACATTAATAGTGCATAATAGGATGAGGCGAATCATGCGTGCAAACGGTAATTATAAACCGTGTAGGGAAATTCAATAGTACGAGACACACATTTTGTTGAGTATTGTAAAATTCAAGAGAAAAGGACTACTTCTATACCTCAGTGTTTATTTATTGTTATTATCAAATATATGTAATTCGTAAAGGCATAATACAATACAAGAGCTGCTACGCGCTTTGATTTGATTGCGTTTGTTATAACGCTAATAATTCATAATTAAACAAATTTATCGCATTATCCGTCCGTGTGCAATGCGGCAGTTATGCGGGGCACAGGGTAAGATTCACCAACAAGCAAATACATCAACCGCGGAATGCGTATTGGTGGAGGCGCCGGGCTTCAATGTTTGCGTAAAAAATGCCCCACGCATAGCATAGCTATATTGCAACACGTATACACATCGCTTATTCCACTCGCTTTTCGCAAATATCCTACGCGCTCGTAAAATCGTGATTTTTCCGCGGCTCTGCACAAAATAAACGCCTAAATTATTGGCCGAGCGCTCGGAATCATTTCCATTTCAAAACGTGTTTTACGATGATCACGTACGTGGTACGCACGCTGGTGTTGTGGACAATTGCGCTGCGCCCACAGAATGTTGATTTGTTTCCTTTTAATTTTTATCGTAATTTTATGCACGCATTCAACGCCCGGTGGGGGATGAGAGTGCAGGCGGCTAGGTTGGTATGAATGGATGGCCACGTCCAAATTAAGTGCAAAGTTTCGGAGTTCGATACACGGCGGAATTCAGTCTGTCGCCGACAACATTCAGCGCGCTTATGAATTACGAAAAACTTTTCTGATATGCGAGCCGCGGCTCGCGCGCGCGCAACGGAAGCGGCGCGACGGGTGCAATGGCATGTAAAGAAACAAAACAAAAAGCGCCCGCGTTTATATGTGTATGGCCGCTGAAAAAGTTTTATGACGCGCGCACCCCCACACGGTTGTAAATTAAAATTCACGATTTTGTTTTAATGCGGTCGGAATTCCGAGACCGATCTGACTTTTCGTCAACAATGCTCCTCTTTATCCCAAAACCAGGGTGACAATATAACTACCAATCAAGTACTGTTCTAAAACTTTACGTAAACGATAATAATATTAGATGAAAATTTAATTTACTGCTAGATAGGTAAGTGTTTGTAGTATTTTTGATATGGTTCTTGATTAAATCGACGTAGCTGATGACAATTTGCGGTAACACCGAGTATTACGACAGCGGCAGAAATCGCTCGCCACCAAATAAAGAAGGCGAGTAGTTTTGCGAATCGGAGGCGACCGTTGCCAGACGTTGTATAAAACATGGGACGTCATAAGTATACCGGGAATGGAGTTTCTGCGAGAGATGGTCTTCAATTTGGCAGCAAAATCCGGAATATACTAGAGAATAACACCGCGCCGTCGACGGGCGGGCATAAATCAGCCGTGGGGAGCAGCCCGGCTTATTACCAGAGGCACGAATAAATCATGGAGGGCGCATGGAGCGCGTGCCGGCTCGGCGGCGGTGGCGGCGGTGGTGGTGGCGGCGCGCGGTGAAAATATGTGGCCAAAAAGTAGCAATGTTCCTGTAATGGACCATTGCGCTGATTATAGCAGTCCATTGACGCTCAGAATTATCGAGGTCAGTCCGGCCAGGACACGCCTCCTCCACGATCTGCTCCCCCATCTTCGAGCCCACCCGAATTTTAGTGTTTTATAAATTTGTAAACAATAGCAGTAAATTTCATCCCACCTTCTTGGCAGCCATCAAACAACGCACACAGCAACAATAGCTGCAGCGTTTTTGCTCGAAGGAGTTTATTGTCCTCGCAGCGAATTTCGAGAGAGGGTGGTTTTTGAGGGCGTCATAAACACAGCAGAGGCTTTGAAACGAAATGCCACAGTTATATTCGGACATTACTTCTTCCTTCTTGCGACCATCGCGCAATATAAGAAAACGCGCGGAGCTTCTGCAGCGCGCGTTTACGATGCTCGCGTCACGCCGATGTGCGTATATACTATACTCACGCATATAATGTGCGGCGCGCATAAACTGCTCGACTGACGACTTTAATTTGTTTGCGCGATACCCGGCGATTAATTCAACGATCGCGCGACGCGTAATGGCGAGCGCTCGCGGAGGGGAAAGAAAACGGAGGGCATTTATTGCGGACCGTAAAACGGACTTAAGCGGCGACTAGTTACCACTTGCCAGTCGCAGACCGTTTGGCTGGTTGGTCGTTGAGCGTTGTGTGTTTTAGTTTTGCACAAGCTCTCCTAAACCTGATCAAGTTTATTAACTTCGTCATAGTGGGCTCTGAATGCTGCACTTAAACGGCGGTTAATCCGGCTACTTGGTGCCGAGGACGACCGCGGAAATAGTCGCAAAATACCACCGATATTGATGTTGGGGAGAATTGAATTATTGGAATAGGGTCACAGTCGCCTCTGTCTGTCCATTATCCTTTTTCTGGGGCACGTCGCTCAAGATAAACGTGGCGTTGGCATAATGTGATGCACATTGCGCCACCGCCATTTCCGTAAAAAGCCACCGGCAATGCAGTGTCGCATCGTGTGGAAAGAGGTGACAACCGCCGATAGCAATGCCATCGATGTGCACTACATGACTACCTACACATGACACAACCAGTAAGTAACAAATCAGAGGGTATATTGTGGATATATGCGGAATTGAGAGGTTCTTTAGAACTGTTTCCGCCAACATTAAGCGGAAGTCTAGATGGTCCACACACGCAACAAATCTTTTGAGATCAGATTACAATATTATCGCATGTCGTTTTTAAGTTTGTGTATAGATTGTGCGGCAATACACCTGTACCAACCTGTCGCTACTTCTGCGTTACGCGTTCTTCGCTTTGACTTGTGTCGTGTGCACCTTGTACCCCGCGGAAACTGATATGCTTCAATGCGATACACATACACGCGTGTGCGCGTTGCACATGCGAAAATCCATTAGCGCCTGCATGCGGCGTATATAACTACCAAGGCAGCTATCTCTCAACACCTTCACCCCCCCATCGTGCACCATCCTTGGCACGATAAGACGACGACAACGATAACACGTCGTGTGCGGGTGGAAAGCAAGCATGCATGCGATACCATTAGGTTGGCGGATAAGGGTACAACCGGCTAGCCATATCATTGCAAGTAACAAGTGGCGTATGCGAATTGCCACAGATAGGATTCATTGACGGCGCTATAGTTATATTACTTGGAGTGATTCGATTTAGTATTCGACAAGCAAACGCGCCACATTTCCCACCTCGGCGACGCGTTAACCCTTTCTCCGCTTACATACCGGGTGATTGTGATGCAAATGCATTAAAAACAACAAACCATGGGTGGGCGAGCGGGCGGTTGCTGGCATGAATAGAAGTTAATGACAAAACGATGTCAACCGGGTATTGTTTACAATGGATCTAATAATATGTGTGCGCAGGGGGTTGGAACCAGTGGCAAATTGATACGCGTACGTAATGATATGTTTCATCCATTAGTGGGAAATTAATTCAGCTTTTTATACCGGTTGGTGTACATTATCACCCAAACGGGTAATCAGCAAATGGATAAGCTTCATGAGATGGATTTTTAATGTGACGATTTACAGGTATGGTTGCCCTTTTGGTTTACAATTATTGTTAGTGACTATGTCGCTGTTTACGTTGATTGTAGCAAACCTTATAATGTCATTTTTTAAATTGAAATTTAATTAGTGATTAACATTTATATTTCATAAAATTGTTACTTAATGACAATATGGATAAGTATAGTATACATAGTTTTATTTTTACCTACGAAATGTAATTAGGTATAAAATTTGGTTTCACATGAATGTAACATCTAATTAATGACGACGGCACATTTTAGTGGATAAAGTTGAAAGTTCTTCGATTACTCTATTAATTTATGAAGTAGAATTAAAATTCTTTTTTTAGTTAATTGCTGATTAATGAATTATAATACATCGGTACATATATGATATACAGTTTTATTAATCGTTTACATACATAATTAAATTAAAATGTTGCTAATTGCTATAAGAATTACTAAATACATAGTTGTATTTACAAAAGTATAAGCAATAACATGTAGTTAATGTTATGGAGACATATTCATTTTTATGTAATAATAAAAATAAATACACTACTTCAAAAGAAAGCATTATATATCCATTGAAAACTAGAAACGCAAAAGCCTCATCAATTACGTACTAATGCAACGATTTGTGATTGTCCCGATGGTTGATAGCAAAAACCCGGAAGCAATAAATTCCAATTTTATTTAGTGAACAACAATCGATACGGGAAACCGCTGTGAAAATGTCTAAGTATACATTCGGGCACATTGGAACGAACACAAATCGTTCATCTGCAATTGATACACTATTGGATTAGAGTTTAATAGATCGGCTGTCATCCACAGCCACCACCCACCCCACGAGTCACATCCGTTGCGGGTGTGAGCACGGGAAATGAGCAGCGCCACTTCTTACTGCGAATCGCGCGCTATGAAGAAAAACAGAGTTAATTTTGTCGCATAAGGGGAACGGATATACCCGATAAACCCATGCTCACATAGAATGGATATGCCGCTAATTACACCGGAAAGAGTATTTACGAATGGCAGAGCGCGTCGTGTCAACAAATGACGCTTTCGTATACATGCCATTTGTATTTGCAAACGGGGGCGTGCAGTGGGGGGCTGGGAATGGTGGTTGAATGGAATCTTGATGTGCTCTGTTGCGTTGATGGCCTCGCTTCCTATGCCCCCGCGTTTCCTATCGTTCGATAATGTGATTGTATTCTGATTGATTATCTACTTAGCCCGCGATACGTGTCGTTGATGGCCTTGTATCTACTATAATCGATGGCGTACAATGGGAATATTATGTTTGGGATCGTCATTAGTCGGAATGATAGTGCATTGTCTCGGGATTAACCCGCAACAAATAATAGGCTATGTTTTAAACCGATTTTGATACAAGAAAATGTTTTAAATTCTAATAAAATTCGTATTTCAATTATGAATGCAACAATTATCATTAATTGCAATAAACTGTTGATCGATCCTAATCGTCAAACACTGAATAAAATAAATATTACTGTTTATAGTAAAAACTTTAATATAGTATACTCTAAGAAAGGTGTTCATTAATCTTATATGGTTTGTTTTAAAGCAAAATAATTACATATTTATATTGGTTGCTTGATGTCTTATACATATGTACCTATATCAAAATGCAATAAGTAAGAGTTAAAACTTTGCGGTAAATAACTGAATTTTAGAAAATAAAGTTAGCAAACTTTAGCTACCGCTGATGCCAAATTATGGTTTCGAAAAAGTTTCGCGCAAGCCCCCGCAGGACGGCCATTATGATACCGATACAAAAATAACTTCGATTTAATAAGGGAAGGGTGTATCGGTGGCACGACCCCCGCCAAACTACCCCTTCGCGCATGCATCTCCGACGGGGTCCGCGTGCGCGCGCGCGTTTAACGACATTACTTTTACACACAGTGCCTCTGCCCCAAGGTTTTGACACCATTACGCTCTTCCTCCATCACGGCCCCAACATCGAAAAGTTTTGCCCTGGCACAAAATATTGACTTACACATTTCGCGTAACTGCTGCTGCGTGGCGGGGCGGTGTACACGGGGGAAAGGAGTTTCGGATTTTTCTTATTTGCCCCGTACTGATGGCTACATTACGCTGCTGTTACGTATCGGTCCCAGGGTAATGTCTTCTGCAAAACTTTCGTTTAACGATATATATTCCGCACTACTACTTACTTGTTTGCTATTTTAACGGTGTATTAAATGATAATAATGAAATGGATGTACGTAACTAATATCTTAAAGTTAGGTTTCTCCCGCTGCTGTGATAAATGTGCTTTCAAACAGATCAAAATCTAATCGTTTACTTTGTTCCTGTTTTTCTTCTTGTCGTCTTCTTTTACAACATATCTAATACGAATTAATGTAATGGCAAGCAATTTATATAAATACGTGCAATTTACTCATCGTTTAGCGTGGTTTTATTGACGAGGGAGCAAAAAATATATAATGCACAAAACGTGAATTAAAGGCGCGCGAGCCCGGGCGCGCTGAGAGATGCCCGTCATCCATTAATTTCCATTAAATTACGACTCCATATAGTCGAAGACGATTCATCATTGACATGCTCGCTCCGAATCGGCACTAGCTGGGGAGGGTGGCGAGGCACGCAGCCAATCACGGATTATGCTCGTCGAATGAAGACGAAGAAGAGTTTTGCATCGTGGAGGCGCGCGCGTGCAAAGTTTTTCCGTGCCATTTTTTCGCATCATTCGCGTTATTTATTTCGATTCGTCTGGATGTGAACTATCAATAACTTATAGTATACCAACACCTACGCAATAAAAAAGTTGTCATCAGAAAATTAAATAGACAAGTAATATTTAATTCACTTTAAATTAACTAATAAAGATTTATTTGGGATTGTGTGACGGTTTGAAAATCTTTTTTAAATTACACTTTTACGAGAACTGCTTGTAACTAGACAGAAAGCAATCGATGCAATTTATATAAATAAGAAATAGTTGCAAACTATATTCAAAGGGATTTTTCTCAGTCAATTGTGAATCCATTTGTCAATTTGTTTATGCGCAATGTGCTACTGCCGGGGGCGGTGAGGGAACAACTATACGGGTGGTCGCACACTTTCCCCATCCGAGCAAACCCAGCAACTTTGGTTTCACGCAGCTTTCATCCCTCTGTGCAGCATCCCACACATTCAAGAAAAGTCGCGCATAACTTAAAATATATTCGTCGCTCTCGCCTGCCTACCCCGGGACAGGATGCGGTCGTCAGGCGCGCTGCAAAACGTCTCGCCGAGGAAAATAAAGTTTCCTCTTACTTTTATTAAATAACAACAACTTTTCGACGGTGGCGGGCGGCATCGCCAGCTCCCGGGCGAGTAACCGCGCAGATGAGAAACGATGGCTGACACAACTCTCACCCCATTCCTTTCCATTTCTATATCCCATCACACACCCCATGCACTACCTCTTCGCGAAAACATGCGTTAACGTAAATATGCGCCGAGGAAGCATGCCAGACGAACAGCGCTTACATTACGCCAACACTTCTTGAGCACACTGTCCAGGTCCCGAAAATAAGTTAAGAGTTCTTCCTGGAGGCGCACACAACTTGTATAAGCAGCATAAGTATATGCGGGTGGCAGGATGAAGTCGCAGCGACCGACGCCGACGCCGACGCAAAGAAATAATACCGAAAAACTTAGCGTTTGGGTATTTCGCGCTGGCGGCAGCTACAACAAAGTGATATGATGATTAGGTTTAATGGCGGAGAATAATACCTCGTTAGACATTCATTGAATGAAAACTTTCACATCGTTTACCACCATGGCCCCGGCGCTGCGGCGCGGAGGATTCTTTGCTTTTGGCGCGCGTAATAATGCGCGAGTGCGCTCGCTGGCCTTTTTGGCAATCGCACACCACGGTTCGTGCCATTTCTTTTTACAATTCCACCACTGCCTTCGTCGCCGCCGGGAGCGCTCTAGTCTAACTCTTATTTAACGTGCAATTACATACCAACCATCAGCCACAAAGGAATTTCGCGCTGATCTCTTCGGCCTTCGACATTCCGTATGCATTGCTCATCGTTCGAAATTTGATTGGCAATATGCGTGCGCAAGTCGCGCGCGAAATGTAAATGAACTTTTTCATCTCACTTTATTTTTTGCGGCGAATGCAAATTTCTGCTCGGCCTCGGCTGTGGAGATCGACTGGAATGCTTATTGGAGTTGATTGATGAAGACGCTGAACGTTTTATTTCGTCATAAACATTGATTAACTCGACCCGCTAATGAAAAATTAAGCGAGCGGCCGCGCGTGCAATATTTCTTGTGCGGAAAACGCAAGAAATATACAAGTTTAGTACATTGGTATACGGGTGTAATATACATACATACCTTACATACATATACCCCATCCTTCTGCTGTTGTTTATGAAGGCGCACGCTGGGCGCTTAATTTATTATTATGATTATGTTCATTCGGGAAGGGATGGTGCGCGGGCGGACGCTAGCGCATATTTCAGTTATGGGCGCAAAATTAAGTTATAAAAATGCAAATTGGATCATCGCTTGCGCCCGCACGCTTGCCCCGGTTATTAGTTCAACACGGCTTTAATAATAATAGTCGGGGGCACCACACGGTTTCTTTTCGTACACGTTACAACCTTCTTCTTCTTCTACGCTGTGTACAAATCTGGGTCGTACAAATCTTAATAACGCGAGTTTTGATGTAGGTACCTACTTTTTCCGTAATGTAATTTGCAATAGTTTAGTTGGATTTATCAAATGCGCACCAGAATAACTAATATTCACAAAGCAAGAATCAAAACCAATATTACATGTGATACAAATGACTTTATTCATTTAATAATTTATAAAATTCTACTCGACTTTTCCGTTATTGAGTTTTCTTCAAGCCTGCAATGCTCAGCCTTTCACAATGTGTTCTCATCATCATCAGATCCTTTTCTATTTATTATATAGGTACTTATTATAAAATGATATTTTGTTGAAATGTTTGAAAACTTTGTCTTTTCTTCTTCAATTTAGATATTTGGAGACCTAATTCTATTAACTAAGACTATTATTAAAGTAAGAATTTACAAATAGCCTGCCAGGTTAGTGCTTGTCTTTCACCAAGTACGTCATCTCCATCTGCACGGCGCCCTGTCGGGAGCGCGAATTCCTTCGATAGCCAGCCTCCAAGCTGGGCTTGCGCCGGCTTAAGTGCCTCTCCACCCAGCGCAGCAGCGTCAGCACCGAATCCGTGGAGGGCAGTCGGCGTTCCGCATACGTTTTCGTGATCTGCGACGATGTCACCCGGAAGGTGGCAGCCATACCTTTCAAAGCCTACCCCAAAAGCCAACATCAAATACTCCCTTTACCTTTCCAAAACCACAATATTTAACTCACCAACATAGCATCCTCATCAGTGGCGTCATCCCCAGCGTAGATGATGCGTATGCGTTCACTCCAATCCACTCCGAACGCAGTACGTAGGATATAAATCGAAGCCCTACCCTTATTCCACTGCACGGGCGGCTTGGCCTCAATAGCGCAATGCGCCGGCGCTGCCCGAAACCCAGCTTCCTCAATCAGCTTCTTTGCGCGAGTTGTGAGCGGCTCGCGCAGATGCGCCGGTGTCTCCCGGAAGTGGAACGTAAGCAGCGCTCCTTTATTCTCCACCCACGCGCCATCTTTGCACACCGACTCTTGCAGGTTCTTGAGCAGCTCGCCCACCTTACCCTGGTACTTGGTCGGCATCGGATGAACGAATTTCGTTCCATCCGGATGCAGAATCTCTAGCCCATGGCTGCCCGCATAGGTAATCCCCTCGATGCCCACCATCTCCTTGACGTTGTTCACGTTGCGACCGGAAATCACAGCAATGTACACGTCGGAGATGTTCGACAATCGCTGCAGGATGTGCTTGGTCTCCGTGGGGATGACCGCCAGATCGGGATGCGGCGCAATAGGCGCCAGTGTGCCGTCATAGTCCAGCAGCAGCGCCAATTTGTGCGAATTGCCAATGTACTTGGCAAGATACTCATCAAAGTCGTCGAGCGTCACCGCTGGCATAGTGATCGCACCAATATCGTCATGGTCCTCCTGCGTGATGAGCGAACCCATTGCGGCGAGAAACGAACGCGTCCAGTAGTTTACATCATTGATTTTCTCACGCCGCCGCAGGTAGTTCATGCGCAGAATGCGTTCATCCTCCGGCATTGTGAGCGCCCGATGGATCATCTCAGCCGCACCATCAATCTCATATGGATTGCATATGAGCGCTTCGTGCATGGTTTCACCGGCGCCCGCAAAGGGTGACACGATCAGCACACCCGGCGGGGTGTTAATCTGACAAGCGACAAACTCCTTCGCAACGAGATTCATGCCATCGCGCAAGGGTGTCACCAATCCCACTGCGGCTTCGCGATAGAATGCGGCTAGGTCATTCTGACTAACGCAACCAAAGATATACCGTATAGGAGACCAATTGGGTGTGGTGAATCTGCCATTGATACGACCCACTAGTTGATCCATCTCTTCCTTCAGCTCTTGATACTCCTTCACATCGGTGCGGGACGGCACCGCGATCTGCAGCAAGGAGATGTTCTCCTTATGTTCCGGATGCTTTTCAAGGAGTTTCTCAAAAGCCAGCAACCGATTGACGAGACCCTTGGTGTAGTCAAGGCGGTCCACACCCAGGATGATCTTCTGTGTGGTCGAGAGGACCTTGGGCGCTTTTTCAGCAAGCTCCACGAAACGTTCAAAAGGTATACCAATGGGCAGTGGACGCACACGCACAGTGCGCCCACCGTGCTCCACAAGCAAGTTTTTGCGGTCCACACGGCAACCTAGGTTGCGCTGACAACAATCGACAAAGTTCAGGCAGTAGTCAGTAATATGGAAGCCGACCATATCGCAGCCGAGCATGCCCTGCAGAATTTCATCGGACCAGGGGAACAGTCTGAAAATGTCCCACGGTGGAAAAGGGATGTGCAGAAAGAAGCCCAACTTGACATCGATGCTATCGTCTTCTGCAGCCTGCGCAAAAAACATACCAGTGCACGTGCGCTTTTAGTGAAGGTCAACGTACTCCATTGCGTCAATGCATTTATCAATAAAATATAATTAATTGCGCTGCGGTTCCATGGCCGCCAGCGATAAGATACCCAGAATAGAATACACTTTTACTTCTTTTACAATAATAACTAATTATGTGCTTATAAGCCGCAATACCTATTGTGGCAAAAGGCGATAACAGAAAGGAAATCATACCTGACGTATGTAGTTAGCAGCTAACATCAAATGGTAATCGTGAATCCAAATCAGAGGCAGTTGATTGTTGTTCCCATTGTTGGCGACGTTCTGTTGCTTCACGCTGCTGCGCTTCATACGACGCAGAGCGGTCATGGTGCAATTGGCGAACTCTTTATTCGCCGTAATGTAGTCCTTCCAGTGGTGCGTTTTGAAGGTGGCGCGATCGGGCATGGAGTGGAAGAGCGGCCAGAAGGTTGCATTGCAGCAGCCGTTGTAGTACGAATCAAAGACTTTTGGATCTATACGCACTGACACCACCTAGTAGACAGTGACCAGCACGAACTGGATCAGTATCGGATAAAACTGGACCAAATATGTGGTGACGCATAATGACGATAAAACATGAATGCATTTCATTGAAATGCTTTACGAGCAAGTGTTAACTAGTTAATACCAATCGGGATGTAAGTGTACTTTATCTGATTTCAGTCCAGCGGTGGGTGTAATGTCCTGCGGATCCGATTCGGGGATTGCCTCATTCGGATCATCCAAATGAATGCCGGCCCATCCCACCCACAGGCCATTGCAGTTGACCACGACGGGAGCAACGGCCGTCACAAGCCCACCGGCACTGTCAACACCCTTCAGCCATGTCCATCCAGTTCATCAGACCGCTGTTGCAAACACTTACCTGGCCTTCCTGCAAAGACTGCCATCTTTGTTCCGCTCCAACACGAAAGGCAGTCGATTGGACACCACGATCATGCTGTCCGACGAGGTGACCACATCTGTGTTGATATAAGATGAAGACGCCATGTTTCAATTGTTTCCAAACAATTTTTCAATTCACTTGAGCATAACTCGCTGGATGTGTTTGGCAATTAATACGAACTTCAAAACTAATTAACCCGTTCGTTCGGCGAATGGGTAATTCAAAAAGTCAACTAGGGGGCTAGATCCGTTTTACAACTACTTATGGGTCTGCACGGGCAAGCGCAGCGAAAGCTCGCGCGGATATGCGGATGATACCCACTTAGCGTACGCGCGCGCGCTTATTCTCGTACAAAATCATGAATAAGAGCAAAGTTTAAGCCGCATTATATTCTCCGAGCTCGGGCACCGATGTGAGGTCATTAAGATTATCGGTCCAATGGTCATTTCATACAGCGATTGTAGAAATATTGTAATCACACACATACCCACTATTCAATACGCATATTTTGGTGTAAACAGTCTTGGCTACTGCCAGGATACAGATTCACTCTGAATTGTCAAACAATCTACGGAAGCAGGTGGGTAATTTGATTGATTATTATTATGTGAATGCAACAAGAAACGTGTTATTAGGCCAACTTAGGCGACTGATAAGGATGGATTCAATTACGTATTTATTGATAAAATATCTATTCAACTGCACTTTTTATGCATAATTGACAGTATTCCAAATTTAATGAGTAATTCGTATGAGATCTATTTTTGACCACGAACATTATATGCTCATAATAATAAATTCCAATGTTAGCCATATAGTTTCAAATTTTCATAATTTAGCCGTCGTCAACGAGGAAACGTGTAAATTAGCAACGCCTAAAATATATAATCATTGAGCACACAGTTCTATCCCCGATTATGCAAATGTAGCACGCGTTAGGCAATTTGCCGGCGGAATTATCGCGAAAGCACTAAAACAATCGTAAATATGTCGCAATCGTAAATCCGAAAATTTTATGCCATGTGTCGAACCGATATTCTTAAACCCTAGCTGTTGCTGTTAATGCTGTTGCACTAACGGGATGGATGTGCATTTGCAAATTCATTCGTTTTAATGCGCACACATTTAATAACTAAATCGAATTACCAAACGAAATCGTTTGGTAATTCGATTTTTATAGCAATCACATAAAAATTCAATTAGTACACAAAAATGGCGAAAGTATAAAATTTGATCGCACAGATAATCGCGCAGTCATGACGTTTTGAATGCACAATGGGAAAGGATTAAAAATCAATGTACTCAGCCACTCATCGACCCCGCGTTTTACCCTTTTACGTGATTATCTCTCTTTCCGTATAGTACGCAACGGCGGCGTCGGCGACGGCAAGCTGAGCGCGCTTCCCCGGGATTATCAATTATCGGTGTTGGTTCAACGGACGTGGAACAACCGCAAATCATATCGCTTTCTCGATTCGCTTATAATCACACTCATCATTCACTCTCAGCTCGTAATATTTTTATAAATCTCAAACTTCACCCTCATCCCGTTTGCAAGCGGATTTCTGCGAATCTATGATAATGACGTATGCGGTAGGCAGTTCGAAGCAAGTTATTCGAGCGAATGCTTGCCGGTTGTGCGCGCGCCCTCTAATTGTGCTAATTACCCGGGACCAACTTACATCCCGACGCTAATCTACCCAAACAACTCGACGCTGCATTATTGAGTGCGATCGCGTTAATAATGCACACGAAATGTTTAAAGGCAACAAACTGCTCCCGTGCGGGGGTGTGTGCGGGCGGGAAGGATGATGCTGCGCTCAGCAACATACTGCTGCTGCTGCTGCTTCTACTACCCACCGAAAATTACACAACGCATTATTCAATACGTAATTATCCGGTTAACGAGCTGTTTGACGCGCGAGCGAGAGCGCGAATCAATTAATCATCGTTTGCGCCCCTTCCCGCCCAACCGCCTTGCATAATCAGTGCAAACGCGCGGCGTGCTTTTGGTGTCTGGCGAAAGCTCATCAGCTCATCAAGATATGCAGGAAACTGGTGCATACAAATAGATTCATCAGCGCAGTCTACGTGCTAAAATCTAAGATGTTTTGTTCTTACGCGTCGTGCGAACATTAAAAATAATTACAAAATCAAATCGCGCACTTTGCATCCATATTGTGGATGTTTATTGCAATTACATTTGATACTGATTGCAAGACCACGCAGTAAGCTTTTCGCAATGCTACTTTGCGAAATGCCTTAATTTTGGTCCAGTTTCGGAGAAGTCATCTCGCGTTATCTTCGCAACACCGAGTTTGGCGAGGCAATGACCTAGATCTCTCGTACGCAAAAAAATAATAATATTTTGAATATCGTGGAAAAAAACATAACAACTTGATATGTTAATCAATCAATAAATTATATCAATTCAAAGTTTTAGTTGTTTACCATTAAAATTTTCATGCTCAGAAACAGAATACATACGCTATGTATATACTAATTATATAACAAACTTTATTTCTTGCCCGTGACACCTGTGTTATTGATATCAATCGTGCCACCATTATCAGTCATTTATTTGCGGTTTCTATTTCTATATCGCTATTATTGAAAGCGCTTCTCGTCATGCGCAAAATCTTTCTACCTATCGATGCGCATACAATAAATATCATTTCGCACAACAATGGTAATGGATAATGGGTCACGCTGTACATTGTTGTTCTATGTGTGCGTTTTCAGTTAGCTCGCGAAATTGTAGAGTATGTGTTGGGCTAGAAATTAACGCTCTCGCGGCGCGCAATCTGCGTCACGTTTCGATTTTGCCGCACCGAACCCTCTCGCGGCGCAGCGCGCGCCCACCTTAGTACTAAGTACGGGCAACAAGTTCACAACTTGACGAATCTCTCGTTCGCAATTAAATTCGCACGACGTAGGTATTATGCTTGTGCATCAAACTTTCTAGACACCCCCAGCAATCGGCTGTTTATTCACGCAGAAAGTTTGATTTCGCATTTAAACAATCAGGTTTATAATTGGCTAATCCAATGATAATTCGATAACACGCGCGCCCGCGCACAGAGACCAAAAAAAAATGCTACGCCGATTTAATTAATAAACCCAAATAAAACGCAAATTATTTGACTAGTATATATACACACTGCAATAATAAAGAAATAAATACCTTCGTTCTCCTGTTCGAAGTATCCTTGATCGTCAAACGGCACTATTTGTACAATTTTCTTTTGCACCATTTTTTATAGAATTCAAAAACCAGTCAACTTCCGAGTGCATGCAAGTTCCTCAATAAACGATTTTCTACACGTTGCACGGTACATATATGATATGTCTCAGAATTCCAACGCCAAAACGCTCATTAAGCGTAATTTGTTCTTCCACGAAATAAAAATGACGATATTCGTATTTTGAAAAAACCAGTACGATATGTGGTAATATCTGGGAATAACTGGAAGGCCTAGATAGATAACAAGTATAGATGAGTCGTTAATGACCGGATAGAGTTTGGATTTTCGTTGAATGATTTCAGGGGCGGCGGGCCGGGCGTATCGCGATGCGCACGGGAGCGTGAATATTAATAATATGATAATGTTAGCAACAAGCCGCGGGCGAACTACGCCGCGCGCCGGCCAGACTGAGCGCCGCACCGCCACCAGACGCGGATATTTATTAGGGCTTTTTTGAAATCACGCACATCTCATCGCGCACTTGTTATCTCGCTGGTGTTTGTACGATTTTCGCGCCGCGCCGCGCCGCAGCGGTTAATTTTTTCGCGTATTGCCACACGCAATTATTTGCACAATGCATGCATGACATTAATTGTTGTTGATGATAATAATAATTCCATTCAATCCCTTGTTGTGCAGTTAATAACTTTTGAAACTGGACTAATACGATTAATTAATTAATAAATAAGTAATTAATTTCGTATGATGGATAATTTTATAGAAATTCTGAACTTCATATGTTTACAATCGGTCACAAATGACAATAAGACATTCAATTGTGGTTTATTTATATTTGCAATAACACCCGGATGGACATTTGCGCTTATCACGGCGCCTATTATCTGTTTGGAATTTTCTGTCCATTAACACTGCTCTTTCGCGCATACAACAAATTGTATCGATGAACAAATAAAAATGTCCTCTCGGAAGCATTGTTGTTATCTTCGCGCAAGTGAGAGAATTCCACGCATATTTCGTCTGATAAGGTTTGATTTGAAGTTTGGAAGGTTCATTGGGCGCGTTACAGGCGACACATTATGTGAATGCACGAATACACGGATAATCTTACAAATGCATTACAAATAGACAATAGACAGTAGACAATGCTTAAGCGCTCTTAATGGGCATTGTTGTGCTGCGAGAGTTCAACAACATAAATTTGCGAATTGGCTTCATACCACCGAAGCCGGGGCGCAACTTCGGTAAAGAACATTTGAGCATAGCGCACAACCGCATCCGGTAAATATTGGCGCATTTTGCGTTTGCATGTCGCAATTCGGATAGTCATACGTACAAGTGAAGTAATCCGGTAATGAAGGGCGCGTTTCGCAAATGGGAAATACACAAACTCGGTCAAAAGTGGTATCGTCTGGTTTAAATCAGCTCAATTGCGTCAACATAATTTTGTGATTTGGAGGCAAGGACAATTTTTTGATTATTTTGTATTTGTTAATTTAATTGAAATCACGATGCACACGCATGAAAATTGCGAGCTTTGGAATGCCAAAATTATTAAGGTCAGCAGATGATATTTTGCAACTAATCTTGTAGTAATAATAATTTAGAAATCGAGTCACAATTGGGCATAATATTAAGCTAAAATAAATCGTTGTTGGTGCAACACGACTTTATCATACCATGGCCTTATCCTTGGTCAAAGCGGTCATTTGGAAAACACATGAGCAAAGAAAACATCCTTACAACTGTAATTATTTGGCAACATACAAAAAAAACCGCGCATGCATCCAAATTTGCGATTGCGAGGAATGATACTTGAATCATCGCTAAATTAAATTACTTTCACTATAATGTAACATATTGGAAACATTAAAATTCATCGCAATTGATAACAAAAATACTAGTTTTAGATAATTTTATAGTCTTTTTCAATTATCAATTATTACTTAAATTATTTGTTTTATTAACGCATATGCATAATCTCTTTGCAATGTGCCGCTTAAGCTTAAAGTCCACAACATTATAATATCATTAAATCGCATACTATATTAACTTATTATTCATTGTGAATCGGATTGGATTGATATAAAATTATACTTGTGATTGATTTATGATATATGGTTAATAAATAAGAGTAAAGACAATTAAATATAAATGTTCAACAAATGTTAGTCACCGTTCAAACTACATCAATTATTATATAACATAACTCTCGGCTTAGCAATCAACAAGTACCTACATGTACAGCAATCTATGCATATTTAATAAGTACTCACTTGTAAAATTTTTCATGGTGGGATAATTCGGATGACGCCGTCCGAAGGAGCCCTCGATTAAACTTCCAGAATCATCCATTATATCAATTTTACTCAAATTTCACGAATACTTCTCAAATATTACAAATTTGCGAACGCGTGAAGTTTATTTGCAGTGAATAATACAACTGAACACAAACGCACCAATTTAAAAATGAGACATTTTAACAACTGGTTTAAATTCGTGCCTTCCAAGAAATCAATAACGGCACCAATACAATGAAACAATTTCGCGGACTTTAAACTATTTATCGGTGATTAAGAAGCGATTCACGACACACCAAATTTCGGTGCCGGTGCGTCTATCAAAACGTAACGACGGCAAGTATTTTAATCGTGTTTATGGCATTTCGTTGTCACGGCCAAACCGCGCCGCACGCAATAATACTCAGTAAAGTAATCAGCTGGATGTGTGGCTCACACACACGCGCGCTCATGTGCTAAGCAAACATCATTCGTATGGCTAGACAATTATGGAACTTGCTCTAAATTAATCGTTCTCAGTTCTCATAGACCTGTTCAGGCTGTTTTTAATGCGATTTACTAATTTGCGACAGACTTACGTTGTATCGATACATTTTAAGGAGGCTTCTTTATTTGATTCTCTTGCTGAACTACGAAAATTGTGTTTCTTGTTAATTTTCATACATTTCATTACTTCAATTATTGGATAAGCTTCTTGTATTTAAGATTTTATATTATTTTTAACCCGTATAGTCAACAAATATTAATCTGCGATACGGTAACAAGTTTCTTCAGTAAACTTGCTCTAAACTGGAGTGTGTCTCTCACTCTCCCTCAATACTATAGTTGGCAACACAAAAATTGAACTTTTACGACCTCAGCCCCTTCAACCCCCTACTGAGTTGCGGGTGTAGTAATCCGCACGGGGACGAGTGTGATGTGCAATTATGTCTGCATT
>JARJDR010016429.1:0-14681 GCA_030264135.1 Myllaena sp. GC000078 | reverse complement strand
TGCTAATAACGTTCGCTATCGGGTATTAAAATGCGCTTAAGTAATCACTGCATAATTCAAAGCCGCTGCGAATCAAATCGATCCAAAACCGAATGCTTAATATTTAATGCTAGTACAGCCTATTTTTGTTTCACTCCCGAGAAGTTGTTTGAGACACTTATTGTTAGATACACGCTTTGCGGTTTTACTGATTGTTAGTGTAACTTCACCGTCATCCCCTTTCACCAGTATCGTCTTCACAGGAATGCAAAACTTGTTGAGATCAAAGCATGATGGCAAGTTTGCCAACTCACACTGCGGTTGGCTTGCGATTACACGCAATACTCTTGCATGAAAAGCACAAAAATATCTCACGGCACCCAAAAATACAACGCGTGTGTTAGTTTATTCCATGCTGCTGATTAAACGACATTAAATGAAGCGTGTACGTTTGACCTAGATATTATTTTTTGAAGCGCACCACACTTTTTCCTCATAGTTAGTACGGCTCGAATTTGCGAACATTAGATAATTTTCGGGCGCGCGCTCTCCACGGATGTATTTATAAAATTAGGTAAATTAGGGGAATCTATTAAAAGATGAAAAACGCCCTGCAATTTTAGTGTATTTTTTCGAGCGCAGTCGGAAATATTTATACATCAATACGGGTGGGTAGCACTGTTCGCGCAGTTGGTTCTTAGTTGGTTGGGCGCGATTAACTTTGATAATTCGATTCGTTGAAAGTCGAGATATACCCTTATGCAATTTGTTATTAATGGTGCATAAAATAGTTTTACGAGTGTTGTTTTTTGCGCGTTGGTGATACACACAGTTGCTGCAATTAGACTTAATAATTGCATTAAAAAGGATGTGTTGGAAATTTTGTAATTATAATCCGCATTCTTTTAGGATCTTATTAGGTTTTTAAGCATGAAAATTACTAATTAACATTGCTAGGTATAAGAATAAATCAAAGAATTGTACACATAGAGACACCTATGAGTTACTGGATGAGCTTAAACTTTACTTAAGTCATTATCCTTTGAATAACTTAATCAATGCTATTTATTTTTACTTTATTGTCTATTTGCATACGTTTAGGCCATCTTGAAAAAGTTTTGATTAATTAACCAAGAAAGAAATAACACCAAATCGTGGGTTTTGTAATTGTTTCAACTCACAATCGCTTACAACACGTTGCGAGCGCATAATTCGAATGCCATAAAGTTCACGCCGTCGAGATAGCGCCTGGTGATAATGAATGGCTCTGTTGATTTTAACAATTTATGCGTTTCTGGTAATAAATGCGCGCCGCGGCTACCCAGCCAGCCAACGTGGGCATGTTTCACGCATACGCAAAAAAACATCTATAGATTTTCATTCGTTTCGTTTTACGTTTACCGCAGCGCGTTGGGCGCAACGTGTAATGACACTAAATAGTGGGCCAGGCATTATTACTATAGTATACAAACGTCCGCCGACATGTAACATAGATACATACGCGAGCAAGTTGCATGAAAACCGCCTCCCGTATCACATTACCAGTGTCTGGTCTCGTCACGTGAATTGCACTTGCTACACACAACTTTACGAGTCGACTCACAGTCGACAATCAGTAGCAGCGGACGGACTGACATGCATTACCATCTGTTAAAAACGATGTGTTTTGAAAATAGTCAATCAGGAATCCGTCATATTTCATTAAACAACAAATTTTGCGCTTAATTTAGATGTTTTATTGTGATTTAATCAAATTTAATTATCTACTTGAAGTTTTTTGTCAAATTTCATTAAGATTTGTATAAGTAATGAATTTATTAAATTCCCTTTTCAGTAATTAATTTTCCAGCAATATCGTCCTTCATGTATTTAATTAAATAATCTTTAGATAAAAGAAATATAGAGAAATAAGAGAAATAATCTTTTCCGTTTGTTTCTTCAAGTTCCTTCTGACAATGAGCTAGATGATAATTCGCGTTGTATGTGATATAATTCTAGTGTTCATTTTTCGTTAGAAAACGGTGTAGTCCGTGGGCTTGTAGACCATGAATTGCGTGTGGCATCGCCCAGCATTCGTGCATACGAGTATAGTAGCGTAGTTTGTTTATTTAAAAATTTTATGTAAATTATGCAAACGTGGAACGATCGAACGAGAGTAGCAAGTCTACAAACGCACACGCACACAAACACACTCCGCTAACCGTTATGCAGCGTCGAATGCTAATAGCACTAATTTTAAACAAAGGTTAATCTTTCTATTTAGCACCTACCTCATCAACTCACTCGCCTTTGCTCTTTCTTCGCTGCCATTCGAAGCAATAGTTTAGCAATAGAATAATTGAAAATGTTTTGAGGATAATCAAATCTGAGGACATTCATTAAAGGGCGACTGGAATAAAAACGGTTTCTCCTGATTCAATTTTAAATCCCTAAACAAAGCTCGTATCCGTACCAGGATCAAATCCTTATGAAAATCAATGACACAAAGATATTATTGTCCCCGAAATTAATTGATGCTTTGCACATAGTAATCTTTGATTGAGAGATTTACAGTTAGAAAATAAGTCATTTATAATATTAACACTGTAGTACAAACACACACGAAATGAATGAATTTCTGATGACGATAAAATAGGTAATACGAGTTGAAAAGTTGTAGCAATCCATCGGACTCATTATAATAAAAGTGGCCAATTAATCGCCATTAAATGAATAATAATGTTCGAACTATGAACATTCAAACATCCAAACATACACTGTACAACTGCGACTATAATTTTTTTTCGTCCATCTAACTAAGGTAAATTTACCTAAATTTCACCATATTTGTATAAATATTGAATTCATGCCGTGCGTATTATTACATTCGCTTTTGTGTTTGTCATTCATTGTCGTCGCTGAGTCGTACGAATGTATGTTGGCTGGGGCTGTGTGTATCGATGCACAATCAACACGGCGCGTGCATAAATAGCATAGCATGGCCGCCGTCGTCGACGCGGTGGATATGTCGAAAATGTCGACCTTTGCATCAAGATAGGTTAGTCGAACTGGGCGGGTGTCCGTCACTGTTGCAATATGTACAACCATCATATTTTCTATTTAAACAATCTCTTCTCTATGATGAAAACAGAAAAAAACCACCAATCTACCTCCGACAATCACCGGTTGTCATATCTTGCCATCGGTCATCCATTCGTCGCTAGTCTAAGGTCGGAAACGCGAAAGGGCACACAAAAAGCAACCGACAACAAAAAGCGCAAACGAAGAGCGACCGAAGAAGGGTGGCACACATATGTACAAACATTAGTTGAATTAGCGCACGAGATGAGGGGCGGCATTGCCCTAGATCTAGATATTCACCGGAATTTTGACACCCCTTGGATGCAGGAGGGGTCTGCGAGCGGGGGAAGGAAGGGCTATCTAGGTTAGGGTGCGTGTACGTAAAAATCACCGCAATGGCGGCTGCGCCACGTGCATGGTGCATATTTGCTTGCTAGTCAATTACATTACAGTATTACACATTACGTCATAAGCTAGCTGACTGGCTGGCTGGCTGGCAACCCACATTCACACTCGGCGGCGCCGTTACCACGACGACGACGACGACGCGCTGGCTGTGCGCTATCGACCTGCTGGTGGTGGAGGCGGCGACGGCGACGGCGGTGGTGGTGGTGGGACGCTGACGCGCGCAGCGTAATCAGCACCGCGGCGGCTACCGCGACTCCAGTTGCCAGTATCTGATTAGCGCTCGCGGCGTGCGCTTCGTCACACTTTTTTTGTTTCTCCTCCTCGGAGGGACCCGCGCGCGTCCAGAGTGTGTGAGAGTGTGTGTGTGTGTCCAGCTAGCATGCGCACCAGGGGATGCTAGCAATCGTGCACATCCCCAATCATCGATCAATCCACACACCATCGTTGGTCGTCGAGGATGTTTCGCGCGTACGGCACATCGCCGGTGGACGCCGCGCAACACCACCCGCACCTCCACCACCATCCGCACCATCATCATCATCCCCGGCACCAGCAGCAGCATCATCGCGGTGCCGGTGCCGGCGCCGGCGCCGGGGGCGATGGTGCCAAGACGTGGAGCAACAACACACTCGGCTATCCGAATTTGAATAGTAAAGGTGCGTTTTGATCAATACCCATTCAATGAGTATCACGTGGCCGTCGATGTACTTGAAACTTAATTTTTGCATTGGCGCGTGGCCGGTTTTAATGCTGATGGAATTGCATAAACGAACGAATTAATTAGGTGACGTCAGGGACGCACGCATACGCGCTTCAGTAAACAATTCGTAAACGGCTCCGCGTCGCATCGTCATCGACATTCGACGTCCTCTTCGCTAAGTTGAGTACGTTTCTAGTCGTTTACTACGACTGCGCATAGTTAGCATAGTTACTTATGCCGTTTTTAGTGCGCCGGCTGGTGCTGGTGAGAGGGAGCGAGCGGGAAGGTCGCCATTGCAGACGCAACATACTTAAGTCGGCGTCGTGTGGAATCACGTGCGCGCGCGTCCGACGGACGGCCTCCGCGTGCACATGCGTGCGTTACTCGACTCTTCACTCAATTTCACAGCGTTTATTATTATCATCATCGTCGCGCAAGCGTTGCGTTGCGTTGCAACTTGGGAGTTTGGGAGCAATGGCAGGCACTGACTGCTACCGGAGATATTGATACAAATCTGTGCGAGTACGTTCCGTGCGAGTTGCTCGGCTTTCCAAACCGATATAAATAAACTAAATAAATAAAATAATATAAGTATTTCTATAACGTTGATGTATGTTTTGCATTGCGATGGCAACATTGGTAGTTTATCAACAATCAACATTTGCTGTTGGTTGATAAACGTTTATCTCTCGTGTTCGTTCCCAGCGTGATCGGCCAAGTTTCCATTGAGTTTTATGCATTTTACGCATGCATTTATACATGTGTGACGTTTGCACGGTGATAAGTAACTTGTAATTCGTAGTAATTCCATGATGCGGTTAATTTTTAATTTTTATTGCCATCAATGCCTTGATTATTATTTAAATTCATGGTGGGTTTTTAACTTAAATTTCACCTGAAATATTACTTATTTGATGGGTAATAGCGACAATAATCCCATCAAAATGTTTGATAGTTTTAGTCGTTTCGATCATACGATTGGATAATCGGCAAATGCGCTCGCTAATTACACAGTCATATGACACCAAACGAACGAACAACATAATTTGCGCTATCGTAACAAATTTACGTTTCATCCATGGACAAACACTACTTGCTTGCTACATGCTCACGTTTCATGTTCACATCGCGTCAACGTCGACGTCGCGCGTAAATTGACTGCGTTTGCACCAAAATCAAAAGCGCATTCGCAGGCTCATAAATGATTATGAATGAACGTTGTTTTTCCATATCGATGTCTCTCGGAGCGCGAGCG
Source organism: Myllaena sp. GC000078 (assembly GCA_030264135.1). Lineage (NCBI taxonomy): Eukaryota > Metazoa > Arthropoda > Insecta > Coleoptera > Staphylinidae > Myllaena > Myllaena sp. GC000078. The sequence goes on along the minus strand of JARJDR010016429.1, from coordinate 9,279 downwards.
CACGCAAGAGCCTGTATATTAGGTCGCCGTCGACGTCGAATGATTGCAGTAAAGTGGCCACTTCCGGTATTTCCATCCTCGCCGCAATGGCATAACAACAAAAACGCGACGGCGGGCGGCGGCGCAGTAGCGCACATCGCATTCACATCCATAGATGTAAGTGTTGCCTCCGTGCTGGCTAGAGGCAGCCAGCAGCCATCATCATACGGCGATAGCTGTAGGGCAACGGCCTGTTCCGGTAGAATGCTAACACTTCTTCGCCATGAAAACCAAGCTATCTCTCCAGACCTAGCGTGGTGGCTGTGTGTGTCTTTCCGATTATCCACCAAGATACTTTTTTCGCCTCCCCTTTCAAACGGGCGAGTCATTGCGATCGCTTGCAGATTGGATCCTTCCGTATTTCAATTCTTATCCCTTTTTTACGCGCGCCTTGTCGCCATGTTGCCTTCTGCAACGCGGAATCGATTCGGTTTGCATTTGCATGTGCACAAAAAAAAATCACCAACCGGTGCGGAATGCTGGTGGTAACAAACGCAAGAGGAGAAGAAGTGTCGTATGGCAGGAAGTGTTCAATTTCACTGCTTGACATTTGACGCAATTGCGCATACAGGTTGTATTTCAAATCCAGCGGCACACAATACATAACTACAATCTAACTACCTACCATGATTACTGATTGAGTGTATAATATGTTGTTGGTGTTCATATTGAATTTGGATGATCGTGTGGTTCAGTCACCTCTCTCGATGCCAGTTGGGAAAGGTGTATCAATAACGCAACCGAAAATGAAACAAGTTCGTGATGTAATCGCGGGCGCTTGCTCTCATGTGGATTAGTAACACACATGTGAACGAAAACGACGAACGACGACGTGTTAATCATATCTATGCCACGCAATTCAGTTTGGTGGACATTCGATCAGTAAAAGGCACACACATGCGATTGACCAATGCGCCTGTGATTTCTATTAAGCATTCCAAAACTGCAACGAATGTGGATCAATCGATGACGATCGATGTAACACGTATGCGATTGGGTTGGCTCGCTGGCTAGCTAGTGTGTTTTGATTGGCAAATATTTGCGTACGCATTAGAACCCTTTTTGCGCTGCTGTCGCGCTTTTGTTTGCCTCGCCTACAACGTATGTTGTGTGGTGATTTGATGGACTATGCTATTGAATATAATCGTATAAGTAATTTGATTGGAATCGGTGTTTTGTGGCAATTCCCCGATTGTTATGTCAGCGTTGGTCATTATTAGCTTAAAATTTTATTATCCACTTATCGGAATGGTCAGCGGCGTGATGACCGTGAAACTATCGACTGGATTTATTAATTTATCAAAATCCCCTTCGGTTACCCTTTGCGGCAGCCGTAGTTCATGGACGTGGGGCGGAAGGGAAGACACAAGGACATTTTATCGCATTATTTATTGCGCCCGACTGATTCTGACGGCGGTGCGGCCACCGGGGCGCTGCCGGCGGCGCTGCCTTGCTGTGTGGGATCGATATGGATGGCGCTTGCCGTTTGGCTCGCGTTCACCAACAAAAAGCCAAAAATAGTGCCCTCCAATTCCCATTCGGTTATGGGAGCGCCCCCCAGTTTTCTAGTGCAGTCAAGCATCAAAGTCACTTGATAAAAGTCACCAATGGGACTCATAACATAATATGATAACTTACGCTTTATTTCTCATTGTTTGAAAGTAAAGCGAAGGAAGTAAAAGTTTGTTGCCCCACGCGATTGCTGGTACACATGTTTATGCTCAACTCCCGCATGTGTTCTTTGCGCCAGGGGGTGCAAAACTGAAAAAATGCGTCTCGACCATATGTGCGCGGCTTGCTGCTCGTTTTTTTTTTTTTTGCTCCCACCCCGATCTGGACACAAGTGTACGAAAGATCCAGCTAGTAACCAGTTTAAAGTTTCTAAATTTACATGATTTAACGGTTCATTGACACACACAAACCGAATGGCATCTCGTTGACGATCAATGTTTATCACAAACAAGCCGTAATAAATGTCAGCGCCGCATAGCGAAACAATTAACATGTTACGTGTGTGGTTTTTGGCGTGTCCTACCCGTTCGACGAGTCGATTGATTTTAATCCTGCTAAATCTCGAAAGAAAGTTGCGTATTTTTATGTAAATGCTCAAATGATTAAGCGCCGAAAGGCGATTGCATTACTTATATAATGCTGTGTTCATGAATTTTGCAAAAGACTTGATTGTTGTTTGCTTTTGCAGGTTTTATCAACTGCAACACGAACGCGTACCAAAGCATCTCTCAATTGCATGGTAAGTACACGTTTATCTCGCTCGATGAGTACGCTCTCGTTTGATCTTTGATCGAAATCCGCAGCGGCGGGCGTTTTACTTCAGTTCTCGAGTGCTCCAGTGGTTAATGCGGGGGCGGGTTTATTCATATATATACTATAGCGGCCCACGGCCCACTCTCGGCGTAACATAACAAAAGTGGAGAAACAGGGCGCAGGCAAGCAGGCAAGCAAGCAAAGCACGCGAACGAACGAACGAACCGGCCGCGGCTCGTCAATAACGTAATGTATTTGGTGCGCAGTCGCAACGCCAAACTACCCCAATTTTCGGGGCACGTGGCGCGACCGAGTGCGTCGACCCCGAGCAAGCGCGCCTGCCAGCTAGCCTGCGCCGAGCACGTGTAGTGTCCTGGCGGCGCGCATGCGCCCACGCACCAACACCGCCAGGATCATATTGCAAGCAATGCGATTTGCCAACAGGAAAGGGTCCATACTTTACCGGCCTGGAGGACGGCGCTGGGCAGGTGCTGCTGGAGGAGCCGAGCCATCTCGACGGCACGATGGGTGCGCAGCCGTTGAGCTCACCGTCGCGTTCATCGCCGCATTCGCAGGGCTCGGAGGGCGGCGAGCGCTATTCGCGCAAGGTGTTTGTCGGCGGGCTACCGCCCGACATCGACGAGGACGAGATCACGGCGAGCTTCCGCCGCTTTGGGCCGCTCGTCGTCGACTGGCCGCATAAGGCCGAGAGCAAGAGCTACTTCCCTCCGAAGGGCTATGCGTTCCTCCTCTTTCAGGTAGCCCAAACCATCTCAACCGCTCCTTGGTTTGCGCTAATAGTAATTTTGGGTGCGTGTAGGACGAGAACTCCGTGCAGAGTCTGATCGATGCGTGCATCACCGACGAGGACAAATTATACCTCTGCGTGTCGTCGCCGACGATCAAGGACAAACCGGTGCAGATTCGACCATGGCGGCTGTCCGACGCCGACTTTGTCCTGGACGCTTCCATGCCTCTGGACCCTCGCAAAACTGTTTTTGTTGGTGGTGTACCGCGTCCGTTGAAAGCTGGTAAGCAGCAAAGATAATTAAATCAATTCCATATTTACGTTTTGGTTTGTAGTTGAGCTGGCAATGATCATGGACCGCCTCTACGGTGGCGTGTGCTACGCGGGCATCGACACCGATCCGGAACTGAAGTACCCAAAGGGCGCTGGTCGCGTGGCGTTCAGCAACCAGCAGAGTTACATCGCGGCGATTAGTGCGCGCTTTGTGCAGCTGCAGCACGGCGACATCGACAAGCGCGTCGAGGTGAAGCCCTACGTGCTCGACGATCAGATGTGCGATGAGTGCCAGGGTCAGCGGTGCGGTGGTAAATTTGCGCCGTTCTTCTGCGCGAATGTCACCTGTCTACAGGTGAGTCCTGCTTACCAATCAGCCCTTCCAACTAAACTTACTTAAATTAAATTTGTTTTTGGACAGTACTATTGTGAGCACTGCTGGGCAACGATCCACTCGCGGCCAGGCAGAGAGTTCCACAAGCCGCTGGTGAAGGAGGGCGCCGATCGGCCGCGCGCGGTGCCCTTTCGCTGGTGTTAACGCTGGGGCGCGTAGTGCGCGCGCGGACGGCGGCCAGCCCATAGTCTATCAACAACAACAACAACAACACGCATCCTATCTAGCTTATTACCATCGGCCGCCGTCCCATCAGTCTCCTCCCGCCCTTCCACCCTCTCCTACCCACCCCCAGGCATGGTAGGCGTTAATTATCTAATCTAGTAGCAATTATATGAAAACCAAAAAACACATAATAACTATAATCTATGAACGCGTAGAGAGGGTGAGTGAGCGCGAATCGAGGATGATGAGCACAGGAAGGCATTGGACGACGCGAAAGAGGGAGCAAATTTCAGAAATTACTTGAACACATTTTACAGACCGAAACAAATCATTACACATGACGATTGGTAGGGATGCAGGAAGCAGGTGTAATGAACGCAATTAGGCAAAAAACGGGGAACGTTGGGGAGGTGTTGAACTGTCTCCCATTCTGCGCGTTGAAACCGAGCGCGCTTCCGCAATGGCGCCCCGTCAAGTGTGCGTGTGTGTATATTTTCCAAAGTGCAAGGATTGTTCTAGTCTTAATTTAGCCTTCACTGAATATAAATCTAGTAAGCGAACGCGAACACCAAACTAGTCAGGAGGCGGTTTGCGGGAGGAGTTGCTGCTGAGCGAGGAGGAGTGCGTTCGGTTTCGGTGCGCAGACCGGAAGCTATTCAGGGTATTGTAAATACTAGTCTAAATCTGCGAAGCTAGCGAGCTATGCAGGGCGCGTGCTGTGGGGGGGTAGGTGTGTCCGAACCTTTCTTAGGGCAATCCCTCCACACATGCGCGCGTTGTTAGCCCCTTGTAATACAACTCTCACACGCACACACATACACCTAACAATATAATATTAACACATATATAATTAATGACACATATATATTTCCGAGTACCTGACCGGCCCGGCCAGCCCTAAAATATATTAACCCGCTTCCCAGCTCCTCCCTTAACCTGTCACTCTTCAACCCTTAGTCCTAGAATGCCGTAGAATCCTCTATACTAAACCTATTCGTCTTCACACACAGATCAAGCCCTCTTTCTAACGATAATATTCCAATTCCTCCTTCTTGTACCAAAAAAAAAAAAAGTATATAAGAGAAAAATCAAGTAAAAAACGTAAAGTAATGCTTCAATGTGTACGTGTTAACGCGGCATAATACACATAATACACATCGCACCACGTATAGATTTCGCGATTCTCTCCTCCAACAAACTAAAAAAAGAAAAGACGGGATTAATATGAAACCAAAACCAGAAGATTTAGACTTTGGGCGAAGCGTTTATATTTTCCATGTGTGATAACCTTAATAGTCGTCATATTCTATTAACTTTAATGTAACCGTAGCGGTGGTGAAGAAATTGATGATGATCACATCCGTAGTTTTGATCGTGCGGGCGAGAAAGTGAACGAGAAAATCCCTACACTCACACACTACCACCCAAAACACACGGACAGGACTTGACTTGTTGCAAAATTCTCCCCGCACTGATTAAGCATGTATATTGTATACATACATATTATATATATACAAGATGATAAAATAGTATCGGCTATTCTAAGACTTTGTATTTTTTAAATTTGAATTTTTATACTAAACTTGTTGATTAGGCAAATTTTTCGATATGTGCAATAAAACCGCATCGACCGGTTGCGTGACGGGAAACGGGAAGCCGCCGCGGGTGTGGTGAAGCGGTTTCGGCACGGTGTTTGTGGGCAGGCGGCGTGTATTAGAATTTTTATCTTACGTGTATGTATTTGTATAATCTGATTGAATTCCAATCTCGAGCGCGGCGCAAAAAATGCCAACGACATACCCGTAGGGCATTGACGATGACGAAACGAAACCGGAGAAGACGAAGACGATGACGAAGAAGAAGAAGAAGAGTTGTAGGCAAAATGGTACAAAATAAATAGTTATGCTATGGTTTGTAAAAATTTTACACTCCTTTTTCTACTATATGTAATTTGTAATGTTGCTCGCCCGTCGCGGGGTGGAAGCGTGTACGGTAGTTAACTGAATATACAATTATAGGCAAAAAAAAAACAAACTAATGCGAATATTAACCGATAAACAAAAGGAAATTGCACATACAATACAATACAATACATGCGCGAGGTTCTTCACACAATCCAATCCAATCCAATACGCAAGCAAAAACAACCAACCTAACTAAACTACGTAATTGAAATTGAATTCGAATTGTATTTAACTCAAATATGCTACTCGCTAATTCATGTTCGTTCGTGTACGTACATTGTTAGGGGACACACACACACACACATTTACACCTGTGTAGGATGCGTGTACTGACCAACAATAAAACGTTGCAACAAAGCAGGTGACAAATGATATTGTGATCCAAAAATCGAATATTAGACAAATCGGCAGCTATATTGCGTCCTGCGTGCGAAACAAAAAAAAAAAAAAACTATATGAAAAGCAAACAACCGGTAAAGAACTGTACCGCTTATGATGTGATGAAGAATCCAGCCAGGGTTGTAATGTTGAATAGTAAAACTGTATAAGGTAAACTAAAGAAAAACTCTGACGCGGAAGGAAACAAACCTTGTTGTGTGGGCGGCGCCCCGCTGTATCATATTCGGTAGATTTGTCATTTTTAAAACTAATTATTATAAGGATGGCATGCATGGTGAAGCTGGACGCGAAGTGGTGAACTTTTTATCCGTTTTTTAAGATAACTAATCGTAGCAATCGGAAATGTGTGGAGTCTTTTCGTTTCTTTCGGTTTCCTAATGCGATCTAATCGAACACTTACACACTCACACACACACATACACGAAAGATATTGTTGCAAATGTAGATGATCGATGAAGTAATGATCTAAAAATTAACGCGTGATGTAGTTAAGATGATGGCGAACCAAGTTTGTCCATTGCCATACTTACACTAAAATTTAAATCAAATTTTGAATGTATAATTCGACACGGCGAAACAAACCGATACAAGCAAACGACGCAAAAACAAAAAAATATGAAACAGGATAAGAACATTACTAATAAGTAAGCTAAAGAGTAATTTATTCGAAGCTAGCTGAAACTACGCTGTAATTACCTACCTATCTACACCTACCTAATAACCCGCATATTACGATACACACTTGGAAAGCATAATTTCATTGACCGTTGACAGGGAATGAAGAGGGATGAAGACGAAGTGAAGAAGACGAAGAAGAAAAAAGAAGAAGAAACAAACACGTTTTCATGTTGTATATTTTTTACTTTTTATAAAACTACTTTTTCGAAACTATATAAGCTTTTAGTTTTGTATAACATTATTATATTTATATGTGGAATTTTTAAATAATATCGACGGGGTGCTTGGCCATGCTTGGCGTCCGGGTGGTTGGGCGCGAGCGCAGCCCCGTCGGCGTAGTTACCATTAGTGCAATACAACGGATCGCTCGAACGGCGGCCCTTCCCCCCACACGGGGGAGAGGTCAGCGAGGATCCAATTAGGCTATAGTCAATTGTTTCGATATGGAATTATCATTATTATTATTATTACTATCTTATTTGTTGTTGAATCCTCCGCGCGCTAGCCCCTATCCGACAAAACTCACATTTTATGAACTCGTCACTTACAATTAGCGAAAATTCGAAATTCCGTGCATAGCTGGACGAGGAAGTGGGCCACACACGCACTACACCAAGTAGGTTTATATCTGAGAAGAAGACGAGGGGGGTGCAATGCAAAAAGGACCTGACACATAAATCGAAAGCCGCATGTACATTTGAATGATCTTTACTCAAATTTTATACATATTTTTAGATAATCTAAATATGAACTTGTATAATCACCAAACCCTTTATAATTACCTTTCTATATTTTTGAAACTATAAACTTCGCGGCAACACGATATCACCCTGCACACACATACCCAAAGGCAAGAGGCAAAAACTGCAATTGTTGGTGTTGCCGTCGTCCTGTTTCTTTTTTCATTTTGTGCATGTGCAATCTTCAATGTGATCCTCCCCTCAGTTTTATTAATAATATCAGTATAAAGTAGGTATGTGTGTGTAAGTGGCAATATATTCAGTTACAATCGGCGTGGAATTAAAAATGGATCAGTCAGAGGAAACGAGTGATGAATGATAACTAAACCGAGGTTCGTTGTTGAATGATTTGCGTGCGCTTCGTCATTTTGTTGATTATCGACGTTATCATAGTAAACTTTTTGATATATTTGACATATTAATAAATGTAGACCTGATGTAGACTAATTATGGAAACTAATCAAAACAAAAAAAAAACAATTTGGGGAAAACAAGCAAAAAAAACCGTAGCGAAATGTGGCAACATTTATACAATACGAGTCTTATATTATATAAATGAAGCAAAGTGGGAGATGCGATGCAAAACACACACGTGTATTAAGAAATTAGTTTAATGAATTAATTATGTATCGGAATTTAGGTATTGAAATGGGATTGAAGTCACCACGATTTTTGTTATTCGATTCGACACGATATAATATCGATATTAGTGATGCAAGGCGTTGCTTTATATTAATTATTATTAACTATTATGTATATCTATATGCAATCGGAATATGTATATGCGATGCAGACGCGAGTACGACGAGTGTATAGTTCCAGAGATATATGAGAAAATCATCAATCCTGATTGTGGCTTATTTTATAGGTCCATCTAATACTATCTATTTTATATTTCAATTGTATGTATTTTTAGAGAATGTTTGTAAACTATATTATTATTGTTTTTATATGGTTTTTTTTGTATACTTTTTATATATGTTTGTTAGTCAACTGGTTTTTATTTGCGATGTGCATACGAGACACTCACCATCCGATTGCATCATGATGGTGATGATGCTGATAATGATGATACACACACTGATAAAGTAACATACACGAGAAGCGGTAACCACACACGCATACACATATAATATGTATATGTATATTTAAACAAATTGAAAATACCGTTTTTTCTTTCCTACTATAATAACTACTGCGAATGCGATAACTACATGCGAGGAGAAACACATGGGAAGTTTTTTTATGGAATATTTTGTTAGATATCAGACTTTTTATGTTTTATATAAATATTAATTATGAAAATGTCAATTTTTGTGTTTACTTGATAAACTGCTGTTATACTTCATACAATGCTCTTTGTTTCTTATTTAATCTCAAGCCTCATCCCAAGTGTCAACTTACAATACTATTTGGTTAGTTATCTGATTACCTCGTCAGGGATTCCCATTCTATCGGAGATGTCATTGTTACCTTTTGTTTTTTTTTAAATCTGGCTTGATTACACTGCGCAACAAAAAAACATTTTTTTTAAAAAGTCCAGGGTATTCCAACGGAATTAGACTAATTTTGATGCCCTGAGTCCGAAAATGACCTTGGTTTTGTTCAATCAGG
>JARJDR010016403.1:0-12417 GCA_030264135.1 Myllaena sp. GC000078 | reverse complement strand
TTAATCGCCCAACATATAGCTACACATGTCTTTTAAGTGCTCTCGTTGAGGGCAATGATGACATTCTGTGCGCTTTTCTTCCAACGATCCACTTCCGTGAAATGACTTAAGTCGTTCAATTGAATTGGAACGTGTCACAAATCAAAAGTGTACACGTAGGCATTCTCTTCGGCGAATGCTGCAGTTGTGCGCTAGTTGCAATCAACTTTCACTCCTGCGCGACAAGACGCCAGGCGGTTTACTGGCCGACTTGCGGCCATCTTTTATCAATTACGCGTGCTTTGCAAGAAAAACGACCGTCGCGATAACGATCAACGATAACTCATGATGATCATTGTCTTTCAAAACACATCATTGTTGGGTTTGGGTTGCATTGCATCATCATAGGATACACGCATCAGTGGGCTGTGGAGATGAGAGAAGATGACCTACCGGAAGCCATCGAAGCCATCGTCGGAGCCGTTGACGGTGAGGACGGGCGCACGCGCGTACGCCTTCGCCACCCGCCGATTGCGCTCCAGGACGATGACCTTCGCCCAGATCTCGTCGTCGATCTGCGTCCACTTATCGAGCACTTCCTGGATATGATCCTGTAACACACCAACAAACCAACAAACCACTTTAGTTAGGGCAATGCGAACGAAGTAAACTAGTAAGTAAACCAAAGGCAGTAGTAATTAGGTTGCCGGTAACCTACTAAATCAAACTCGGACACGACTTAAATCAGTCCGGCGCGCGGCGCGGCGCGGCGTCTTGTTAGCGCCGCAACGCGCATTCATCGTCCTCGACGCAGGCGCGCGCTCGTCCTTCGCGTTCAGTGCGTGACGGTCCGGTCCGTTTCGCGCCTTGCTTGCTTACTTTGCCACACGTTGCGCAAACAAACGCTCGTAATATATAAATCAGATTTGCGAACAATATACGCACGCATTGTTCGTGGTTTGTTTGCCATGCGCGCGCCTTATACGGCATGCGCGCGCCCTAATGTGCATAACTAACTAGCGCATGCGCGAATCCCCAAGCGTGTGGTATATATATATACGACCTACGAAGAGCGCCCGAAGGACGATCACGCCACAACGATAACGAGAGCGACCCTCTTTCCCAGCGATGCGCTACACCGCCAATAGCTTTAGCTTACTTTAAGTGAACTTATTTCTATCATTTAAGCTGGGCGGCGATTCAAAATATTAAATTATGCCGCGGGTATCATTAATTCATCCTCGGAAAAAGGGTACTACTTAAGTTTAAGTGTGTTGTCATTGAATTCGGCTAATGGCCGTTTATTTCATCTTCAACAGCATACAGCATACTTTCTAAGCTAAGCGCTTGAATGGTGCGTCGATTGACTTACAATTAGACTTAAGCGCATCTATCATATGATATAAGATATCGGCGCGCTCACTCTAATAAAGTGCCTATTATTATAGGAGCGCGAGAGGCATTATTAAGTTTCCGTGCGTTGGTTGCTTTCGATTTCGTGCGTCGATAAACACGCATACGTCTGACGTAACCCATTTTAAATGAATTCAACTTTATGGTGGTGGTTCGTGGTGGTGGTTGTTGTTTGATGTATCGATGACCGGCGGCGGGCGTTAAATTTCCAAATCAAATCAAATGAGACTCGCGCGCGCCATTACATTAAGATTCGAATTGATAAAGGAATTCTTTTTCTTGTCTTCGGCGGTCTTGTCTTCGATGGTGTGCGAAGGAGGAAAATGTAAGTAAGCTGCTTGTGTGTCAAGGCAGTTGCGCACGCTTGGCTGCCGCCGAAATGTGCGCGAAAAGTCCTGCGCGCGCGCGCGCCGGTAATTAGCGGTTCGACAGACATTGTGTGTGCTGGCTGCGCTGCTGCGATGTGCCCGGGTGATAGGGAACAATGCCGATCGCCGCCGTCGATATGACCGACATTCGAAAAATGAGCACCAACGCAACTTAAGGCCGAAAGTCGTCTTGCGCAAGCAACCAACCGGCTTGGCCAGCAGGAGGAAACGAATGAAGAAAACGAAAAAAGTTAATTGAGAGAACGCAATGATCTATGCGGCGGGGAGGGCCTCCTCCCGGAAAACGAACATCAATAAACTCCCCGCGAAGACTTAATTATACTTCGCCTAAAGATCTCATTAGTGGGATGCGCGAGCTCGAATTGAAACTAGGAAATTACACACGCAAGCAACAAAAGCTCGCGCTTGTGGGAGGAAAAAAATATTTGTTTTCCAAATTGAGCGCAAGCATTTCTTTTTCTTCGCTTCGAGAATGTGGCAAGAATGAATGATGGCGAAGGGCGGGAAAGGGTACGCCCCACAATATACCAACTAATGTCATAATTTCTAACAAACAACTAAAAAGTTTGATTTTTAGATTCCTGAAGTGTTATTTTTACTTATTACTTAAGAATTATTGCGAGGAAGAGAAAGGAAACGGTATCAATGCTTAGCGAGGTAAATTTGCTTGGATTTAAGTCGACTTTTGCGACGAGTATCTAGAGTAGAGCATTATACAATCAAAAATTATATATTACGCTATTTGGCATACACTCGTAAGTGCCTTATACACACATAGACAATAATAAGCGTAAAATGGAATAGATCGCAACACGCGGTTTGCTGTGATGCATATAGGACTTAAGTCATGTCGGTGAAAGACAATGTGCGCGGCACCGCCGCCGAGACTCGCGCACGCGGTGGCGGCGCAATTTTTCAAAAGCGATTGCCGTAATCGCTTTTATGCACTAGATAAACAATAGAATTTAATGCTGTGGCAAGAAATGGTTGCAATGCGCGCTCGCGCTCGCGCTTAAGCCATATAATCTCGAAAAGTCTACGTAGAAACCATAAATCGTATTATACACGCTGGTGGCGCAAACAATAACAGCTGGATTTCATTACTTATATAAAAAAAAAAACGATTCGTTAATTTCATATAATTTCGAACCAATTTATTTACTGGCTAACTAAAAAAATCAATAATAATGTGACTTAAGTACCTCAACTTAAGTATTTAAGAGGTAAAGGAATTGAAGTTATAGTTAAAATCTAGATTTTTGAGAAAACTAGTTCTTTTTAAAGAAAAAATGCGCTGAATGTTGAATTTCGCATTGCGTCACAATGCCTAAGTCGCAATGGCTCGCGCATAACTTTCTCGCGAGGCACGAGCAACGAGAGATCCAGTCGATCTGATACGAAACATGCACGCCGTCGCCGTCGCCGTCGTGTTCTATATAACCCAAAAGAACGCACGGCGACAATGATTATGATGATGACTGCTACGAATAGACACGCGTAGAGTACGAGTAGTTTCCGTCATCATCAACTTTGCTGAATGTTGGCTGCGCGCGTTCGCTTGAGAAAAGTGCGCGTTGCGCAATATGCACGACTTCTGTGAAACATTTCCAAACAGGTTTCCATTTATTATTATTCGCCGGTAGTATGTTGTGTCCAAGTCGAGAGACAAGTCGAAAATTATTGGTGAATGGTATGAAATTGAATTAGTTGCTTGCATGAATGATCGATGGAGTATTTTACGCATGCGCCGCTGATTACGTCTACGAGCAAAGAAATGGTTTGCGTAACAACTGAGAATGATGCGCATTGCGCATGTTTTTTATGCTTTACATACACGCGTGTGAGTAATCACGGTGAACTTGACTGTGTGTCTGTCGCGGAGATGGTCTTGACTGACCCGTGACTGAACTCGTATGACTTAAGTCAAGTATGCGCATTACTCACGCGTGTGGTTTACCGTTTCCTCTTTTACATATTTGTTCTTCTTCCGAAATCACATTTGACTGATTGTGAGCGTGTCTCACGGCGTTAAATAGCTTAAGTCAAAACGCCGAGTATCGTGTGAGTGCCGTTTATGACTGATAATGTCTTGGATGGATTGTCATCTTTTGTGCATTATAAATGACTTAAGTGACACACCGCCATATTGACTTAAAGTTAGTTATACAAACTTATATGATACTTATCGTAGGTACGTACAGTTTATTGATCGTAAAATAATGTAAGTGACTTAAGTCAACAACATGGATAGCGAGGGATAATTAACAAACAACATACTTAGTCGCTATATTACCAACACCAACCCCAGTATTGAGTAAAAGTGACTTAAGTCCATTATAATAAACGAGAACAGGTAAACCGCGGGCGTGCAATAAATGCAGATATATACAGTATGCCCAAGTGCCCTTCTAACCTATTACTCCGTATTAATTTATCAAGTGGAATCGTGTCGCCTTCGTCGTCGTCGACTCGAGTAGGCGCAGCATGCGCGCTGCGTGACTAAACGCCGTTCAGCGGCTATCTCGCGCCGGCGCGCCGCTGTTGGCCTATCGAGTCGCGCGCGCATCTGCCCCAGAGCTAACTTAAGTTCGAAAGCAGAGCACGCCACTAATGACTGCAACGCCTTGCATCTTGCATTGCCGATCGCTGATCGTGCGCGCACGTACTTACCGCCGCGCAATGTCGCTTAATATCCGTGTTAAGTGGTTGTAAATAAGATAAACGAATGCAAGAAAAGTGTCAACTGGCATTCATTTCGCCAAGGCCGCGCTCGATCAGTCACAATTCGAAGAGATCTTTCTGGCTTGTCATGTCACAAGTTGCGCGTTGCGCGAGTGGAGTGTGAAATCGATTGGGCTGACGCGTGGCGAATTGCGATGCGGCGTGAAATCTACCCACTACCGTCGGTCGGCGGCGAGCGGCCGCCAAACAACAATTACGCTCCCCGCACGCAAAGAGGCGTGTAAAAATCATCCTCCGCTCAAATTAAAATTCGCTATAAATAGCCATAAAACGACGCGCATGATTTATCTCGCGGCGATGGGAAAAACATCGCTCGCCGCGGACACAATACGCGCGGTGGTTGAGACCCATCAAAAGACGGGCGTAAATAATCATAAATCTCAATGAACTTTAGCCGGGGACATGCTAAGTAAACATTACTTATCCACAAAGGTGGTTACATGCACACGGCGGCGGCGGCGGCAAAGTTTTCTTATTTTGCGTACCCCCAAGAAGACGTACGCACCGAGGATTTTTCTCTGTGCGAATAAAAATCTCTTTGTGTGTGCTATTTTCGATATTTTCAGCCATATATAGCAGCGCAGCGCGACAACGTACATTACGTCTTCTTTTTTTCTCTTCTCCAATCCATCTCGTATGCATGGTAAAACTTACTTAACTCGAATCGTTCGTTCGTTCGTTCGCGCGCGCAAGCGCATACAGCGTTGGGGTATATATGCGTGCGCTTGGCGCGCGCTTAGTTTATGTCGTTACTTACAACATTCTTGCGCCATGCGGATAACAATATATTGTATGAACACGCGCGGACAGCGCTCGCTTAAAGTTACGCTACATACGCATGCGCTGCGGTGGCGGCGACGGCGGCAGGCTGGCGAAGAGCGCGTAAAGTACGGCGCAACGCCAAATGAAAATGCCAAGGTTGCATACGATTATATTTCGTGTGCGGTAATAAAATGCACTCAAGTCGTTTAAATATCAAACTTATAAGCACTTTTTTCATATACCTACTCTTGCTCATTATATTGCTGCGCGTCCATCATAAACATGGCAAATGTTACTTTTTTGCGTTCGTTTTGCGCATTGCTCGTTGCAGTTAAGAATTAAGAATGTTAAGAAACGCTGCGGACATTTGTTGAAAACTCCTAAGTAGCGACATCTTTTGCAGACGCAAACGACAAGTTTATTATAAGACTCGGCCTGACTCGGGCGGTTTGAAGGGCAATGGGAACTTTAATCATACTTAAGATGAGGATTGGATAAGATGAAGATGCGCCCCGATAAATTAAATTATCGTGATTACCATTATCATCGTCTCGGCATTACCTTAGGTGACTCTTCGTATTTTTATAATTAAAAAGCTCCGTGCGTTGGTCTAGTCGGCGACTATTAACCGTAATGACTTAAGAGGCTATACGTCGCTCAGCTATGAGATAATTGAAGCAAGCCCTCGAATATTAATTTACACGAGGTGCCGAAAAATAATTAACTCCACCAAAACTTGCAACGTAAGTAACATCATCTCGTAAAGTAATAATTTCATTAGAGGAAAGATTAATTTCAACCTCACCGTCATTGGTGGTCATTTAGTCAGTATTACTCAACATTAACTTATCGATATCGGGAAGAGTTTGGGAGAGGCATCGATTTCATGGATGACGCGCGCCTGATGCATTTCGACTTAAGCACCCAAATTAGGCATTCGACGCGCATGTTCGATTGGAACATTCAATTTTCGAGCGGCGAACGGGCGGGCGATTGTTGTATAACAACAATATGTTTTTGCGTGTGTTGAATGTGACTTAAGTCATATGGGTAATATCGAGCAAAGCTCCGCTCATCAGCCAGCCTCAGCCAGCGTCGGTCTTGGCATTTGCCAAGTCCCTGACAAACAACTTTCACAAAAACGGTCGCGCATTCGCGCACGACTTAAGTCGTCGCCAACGTTTGGTTTTTAGTGTGACACCAAAAACACTCAAATCTATTAATATAAGATCATTATAATAATAACATGCAACGCAACAGTAAATGAAATATGTGAAGATGAAGACGTATTAGAGATTGAATGGTTTTCATGCTGAACAAAACTATTAATGCAGCTTAAGTCATTTGGTTTGGGTGATAAGTACCGACATTTAACACTTCCATAAAATCAATTTGCCGATAGCTTGCTTGGCTACTTGGTACCTTGGCCATTACCAACCGCACCGATTCGATTTTACACCGGCGGTTAAGTCGTGTTACTTAACTTTGCCGCACCACGTTACCGAGGAGTATACAACCACTACCGTTAGCATTAGCGACCGTTATTAGCAGCGCAGCGGTGCCAATTCGCCAACCGACGCATATTTCTTGCGAACCATGTCTATTCCTCGACGATTATGAATAATGAATAAAGAGTGTGCGCGCGCATTATTTATACAGGTGATGTAAGTGTATGGTAAACGTCGCCGTCGTCGCCCGTACGAAATGCCATGAGAATCGCTCACACGCCGCCGTCGATTTGACATTTTAATTAATATATTAATAAGTAATGATTTGATGAAACATTACATGATCGCCCGCCCGGCCGGGCCGATGAGATAATGTCATTGTACTAAGCGTATTATGCTTGGCTCGGGTTTCAAATCGACTTAACCACACACACGTTGTGCTTTTTTTCCGTTGAATGAATAAACACCTCGTATAAATTATACTCCAACTCAACCATGCATGATGTTGCAAATTTTAATTAAAACTTACATGTTATACATTTACAACATCATTGTTATTAACCATTATTTTTAAATGTCGAAAAGACCAGCGAGAGGATGAAATTGGCTGGTTAATTTCATCTTCAGATGATGTAATCGAAATTTTACGAAATGATCCTAAACACACCATGAAACGGGTAATAACTTATAAATAGGATTAAAACGAAATGTTAATGAGGTGTAGGTTACTTATATTAATGCAAACCAGTCTTTCTCTGAAATCGTATAAATTTAAACACTTTGCAACTAATATACTTAAGTCATGTGTAATATATTATTGGAATGCAAACCAAATTATTAGGTTAAACCTCTTAATTAAGACTACCGCTGGCTGGTGTTTTCAAATCCGTATGGTGCATGGCAACAAAACACCAATTCGTTTTGTTATTAGTTCTATAATTGTATTGCGCTCGCGCACGGCAATTAATGCCAGCGCTAATGAGCAGCGACGCTTCAATTTTCGAAACGAATCGTCAAGAAATCAGGTTAGAATGTCGTTTTGTTGGATCGAAATTAACTTTGTATCACTTCATTCTCTTCACATCACTTATAACGTAGGCACGACACGTGACATTGAAATCCAAATTAATCCTATTAATGGCATTAATAAAGAAACGGTGAAAAAATACTGGAATTCGATTAATAAATATGCAAAGCGCTAAATTCCGTGTTAAATTATTTCGATCGATTTAGTTAGTTGTATAAATAAATAAATTCATTACCGATTCAATCGAAATCCGGTTCGTTCCACTCGACATCGACAATTCAATGGCGATAAATTATTGAAATTCGAATAGGTCGCCATCGCCAGCCGGAACGAATGGATTGGAGTGGATTGAATTTATTTTAATTTCGCATTCGTGATGTGACATTTACTATTATGTCGCTTTGCAAATGTAAAATGAATGCGAATAGAGATAATGTAGAAGTATCAAGAAGTCGATGCTAATTAACGCGCGCTGGAGAAACTCGCATCGCCTATAATTTCGTCGTTCAGCAAACAAAAACAAAAAACGAATTACGGCGAAAGTTGACGCTACGCACCGTTTATTACCCTATCCATATGCAATGAGCAATCATTCCTCTCAGGCTAACACTTTATCAATCAATAGATCGATAGATCGATGGCATCGATTTTAATATATGCTGATAGATGTCGTGGCGATGCAGTTTTGATCTATTTTTCTACGCTGAGCGTATTGAACCTCCTTCGACTATTGATATCTTACTCAATCAGCAACAAAGTTAATAATAGTTGTTTTTTATTCAAAGAAATTGCAAAGAGAAATTCGCAAAACAAAATTAACACTAATTATTGCAAATAGTTTAATACGCGAATGCGAGTGTTATTTGAGTTGAATTACTGCCAAGTCAATAAAACATAAACGCGTTTACGTTTGCGGGTTGTGTGTGTATAAAGAAGCAGAACAGTAATTACAATCACACGGCGAACGCCAAACAACATCTCTAACATTTATTACTAATATTTATTGACGGTCCGCGTCGTCCACCGCGTCCACCAAGAGAGCGCCTGCGAGTTTAAACATTAAATGCAAGGCGCGCGCGCGCGCGTTCACAAATTATGGGTTAGTGTGCGCGGCACCCGCTCAACAGCGGAACGTCCTTGCCGTCGTCGTTGTGTTCGTTCCTTCGTGCGCTATTATTAATATTACCGTAAGATTTAGCGTTAGCGTTTTGTATCTGCGCGCGTCTCCTAAGCACATAATTTGTTTTCCTCTGCCTTCTGCGCACAAGCGGAATTTCAAACACGACTTAAGTCAAAATTGCTGAATTTGCGGAATGTGGGTTGTGCACACAGGTGGTAGTGGTGGTGTGCATGAATCCGTTGGCGTAATAGCTTTTATCGTGTTATCTGGAGCGCGACACGCGACGCGAACGAACGCGAAGAGAAAAGCGCGTTGGTGAGCGTGTGCGGTAGCGCGTTAAGCATTCCGATTACCAATGCATGCATGCATGCGCCCGACGCCCGACTTAAGTCAACGGCTCATTACGATAGGTGTTTGATCATTAAATGCACAGCCAAAGCCATGGATTTCACTCGCGCGTTTGGCCAAAATTATGGTTTGCGCCCATAGATGGAGGGCCCCGGAGAAAGGTGCGCGTGTCAAAGTTGACATAACCCCTCGTCAAAAGTCGAACTAGAAAGCGATCAAGCGATCGATTAGCATCTTGGCCAATATAAATGCGCATCGTAAATTGCTGGCGATGGCGGTCGGATCAATGATTTATTTCGCCGCGGCGAAAGTAAAGTAGCCAACTAGGTAAGGTATGTAGATGGGGTACTTGAGTACTACAACATGCGTTAAACATTATTTATTTTGCGCAAGCGCAACATTCTCATTCATATTCGAATGAAAAATGGCCAGGCGTACATTCACTCGAAATCGGTCGGCGCGAAATAGTGAAAGTCACTTGACGGGATTTTCGTAGCGTAGTGTAAAAACGCATCTTGCTAGATACAGCAAGTCGTCTTCATCATCCACGCAACTTAATCGGATGCGCAAAAAACAACCTTTGCGCGTATACATGACTTAAGCGTTTGCAGTTTGCAGGCGTAATATTAGATTTCGCAGATAGGTATGGCTAATAAACATTTCATTATTTCCCGCTCGGCAAGGTTGCCGTGCGCGCATCGAACACTGTACTTAAGCCGGCCAAGTACTTAAGTACAGTTGCTGGGTGTACGTTGCACGGGCGGAGCAGCACATAAGGCCTATAATTATCGGGTGGATTAGAAGATGACATTTTACTTACGAGCGCGTATACGGGCGCTCATCTCGCGCTGAGTAAGTCAGTAAGGCGAGGCGGAGTCGGTCGGGTATGCAAAAGTTTATCTATCGCGCGTCCGACCGATTGTAATTACGCGCGTTATTTATTTCCTTGTTGCATACTCGTAACTCTCGCGACTGCGCTGTAACTTGTATAAACAACTCGGCCATCAATTAAATATACATAAAATAAAAAGTTTATGTGATATGCATGGGGCACAATGCAGCCCATACAATGCAAATCGAGCGGCGGTGGCTACCAAACCGATTTGTAAACGGGCAGTGCGCGAACCGACTCGTCTTAACCTTAAACGTCCGACAGTAACTTAGACGTCATGTCGGCCATTATGTGTTCAATGCGCGCGCCACGTTTGCATACAGCTCCGGCCGATGTCGATTAATTGTTATGTTGTTTCAGGGATGATCTACAATATCGTGAATCTGTGCACAATCAACGCGCATCGCGGAATTAATTCCCCTTACGATCTGGTTTAATTTGCGGTTGTCTACGCAGGGGGTCCGCCATTATGCCTTAATCGCTTTGCGCGGTTTAATTGAAAACTTTTTTGCACTCCTCGTGACTTGCATGTGATGATATTAATTACTGCACTCAACTCCACTCAACTACATACTCCAATCAGAACAGTGGTTATTAGATAGTTGCCCATTATCTTCCTCATCGTCATCATCAGAGCTTGATCAGCGACATAACCTCTCATCGGTGCAGCAATAGCTTTCTCCCAAATACGCATGCGCATCACGCTTAACCACAAACACACACAGATTCACACGCACAGGTGGCTAGCGTGCATGCGTGCGCCATAACATAATGTTCAGAGATAGCTGCAAGGTGTCGACTTTTCTCTTCCCAACCAAAGTCGGTCGCCGTACGTACGTATTTCTCGAAACCTAATATAATAGGATAATGCCCGAGCGCCGAACGAAGATGTTTTTTGATGAATCATACGATTGTGCGCGCGATGCGCGATGCTGATGAAACCTACACCCGTTTAGCTCCTCGCGCACATGACGTCCGACTCGTTGGAGTCGGATGCGCATCGTTATTAATGCATGAATTAAAATTAAGTAACTTCGTAACCGGCGCATCATCATGCCGGCCGCGTCTATTGTGTGAAACATCATGTTGCATTATTAGTGAGATGATAACGTTTAAAAACGTATAAGTAATGCGTTTTGGGTGGCTGTGGCTGATTGTGAGCGTGTGGTGCGCAAGTGCCTCTGGCAAGCGAGAAATTGTTTTAATGTCACTCCAGTTGCATACGCATTAGTTTCCTCATGTTGATGATGATGATGATGGCCGCTCAAAACCGTTAAATCTAACCGCATCACGCATTTTTAAGCCGCACTTGCGCAATCAACGCGCATGCGTTTCCAATTCGAACGTGACACGCGTGAATTTCTTAAGGTTGGAAATATTACCAAATTACGAAAGTTTATGCACTACGAGTTGTACATTGTGGGTGATTTGAATATTAAACATGGCGGCCGGCGCAACGGAAACGTTGACCGTTGTGTGACCGCAAAATTAGCATCAATCCGCCGCTGCATAGATATGAAAATCAAGCGTAAATCACTGCCGCGCAAAAGTGGCGGACGGGAAATACGGGTGGAGGCGTCATGCTGTGTCGCAGGGGTGGTCACACGCCATCAACTCTTCAGTGCTTAACGATGCGCACAGCATATTGCGCATTCGCATAGATCGCACCTTTTATAGATTACGACCAAGGTATTAAATTCGCGCGTATAAAATCGTTCGATGCGCGAGTACCACACGCATGCATATGCGTGTAGCTTAACTCAATGTTGTAACCCATTGAGAGTGGCATGCGAAACAAAGCGCATCGCTGACAAGCGCGCACCGGTGGAGCTCGACGATCAATAAAATCATCGTATTTATTTGACATTTATTGGCGATGCATATTGGCAAATTGATATTCGATCGATACGAAGCGCGAGCGTACATCGCTTGATACGCAATGACACTTTGTGTGAACTTTAGCAAAACGCATCAAACTCTTGCGCTTTACGCAAAGTTAAGTAAGCTAACCTTACCTTCGGCCTTACCTTACCTTACGGCGTGAGTGAGGTTATGTTTTTACGCGTGTAATTTAATATTACCGCTTGCAAGTTTAAAACTAAAACATTGAAACACACCTTAGTGTCATAAAATGCGCGCTCGGCCGGCGTACACACCTACATCGTAGATCATTCGCGGTTACAGGATTCATTTAGTGTGACTTAAGTAACAGTTAAGTTAAGCACCGTGAATTATGCGATACGTAAATTGATTTCCACCGGCCACCTCGAGCGTGGAATTTATCCTATATCTGGTTT
>JARJDR010016400.1:0-11685 GCA_030264135.1 Myllaena sp. GC000078 | reverse complement strand
GCGCACAGTCTTTTGTTAATTTCATTAGACTCCCTTGCCCGTATTATCTTGTCGTCAATAATGACAGCGATATTATCTTTATGAAATGCGCGTGCCGCGCATTGCCAAACATAATCGGAATGTCCTTTTGCTGCCGCCGCGCCGCCCATCTTGCTTCGCCGCGCCGTGGACTATCATAAGAAGTCACGACCTCTGTGCACGCACCCACACACACCCACAGAGGCTTATAATGAGCAGCCATCAGTTAAAGTTTGCGCCCATTTGCAGCACGATATAGGTGCGCAGCAAGGCCCCATTGTCTTAATATGTCCGAGAAGTCAGTCCATCCGACGTGGTGGTGGCGGCGTCGGCAGCAGTATAATAGGAGTTTTATAAAAGTCCAATAAATCTCGCTTTGTTCATCGCATCACCCATCTGCGTACCATTTCAACAACGTTGTAATTCAAACTTTTTTAAAAGAATAATCGAAATAAATCACCGTTAGACGCCGTGCGCCGGCGCCGCCGCCACGCCGGTTGGTGGCGGATAAAAACGTAAAAATTAAATTGCTGCGCAGCGATAAAATATTGATCAATTGGCGTGCGAGCGTGTGAGTATGCGCGCGTGTGTGTGTAGAGTGCGAACGTTTGCAAAATAATAACCGTGGCAATATATTTCATAAATTTCATAAAACGTACAACATAAGTGTCCCTCGAAGGTATAATCAGGCACGCCCGTGGAGCGAGAATATGGGTGAATATACGCTGCGCCATTTTCTTGCGCCCGCACCACTTCCAACTCGTAAATCTTTTTAATGCACCGCCGAACAACCGATTTTGCATCTCCCAGCCGCGGCAAGCAAAGAGCCAGGGCGAGAGTATGTGCTCTGCTGCCACTGCGTTTGGCGTGTGTTTGCGTTAACAAGATATTTTCCGTGTGGGCGTTAATATTGAAAGCGTTTTTACTGGTTGTAGATCACTCGCGCGCGTGTTGCGCATATAAACCTCCCCCATAATATACTAATAAGAACATTTTATTAATATTTAATTTGTCATCCGAGATTGCAGCAGCCTTTCTCGTCCTTTTGTCCTGCGAGGAAAAGAGGACGTTCTTATCTTATCGTTTGGATTAGCGATTACAAAAGCAGGCAATGCCTGTACTCGTGCCAATCGGCAAACAATTACCTCAACGCATTGATATAATGAAATTTGTCGAATTTATTGTTATGCTGCGCGCGCCGAGGCCCGACTTTGATTTCGTCCGCATTATGACATAATAAAGTATTCCGTTTATTCTGCGCGCCGAGCAAACAATACGCCCACGAAGATGAAGACGCGCCACCGAACTTGACGCCGCACAGCGGATGTGGAAGGCGCGCAAAGGCGATAATTAAATTTCAAAGGTTCCCGAAAAACAAATGAATAATGAATAATTTAGCGGGCGCCATGTTCTTCAACAGCCCAAAAATTCACATAGAATTCAATTTGGGCAAATCCGATTTTGATATTAGTCGCAAATATCGCGACGCAATTGTGATAACAATAATAGTAATACCAGATGAGGCGTCAGTCATTCTTAGGAAAACAATTCCCGGTCGCGCGCAAGCAAATCACCGGCGTGAATGTCGCAGATATGAACAACGCGGGCGCGCAATGGTCCAAGACCTTCTTCCCGGCGTCGGCGTCGGTCGGCGTCGCCTGGTCGATAGGGTACGTACGCGGCAATCTAGTGCAGTTCTCGACGGCATTTATCTCCACGCCCTTTATACGCGCAAGGCGCGCTCTCAGAGGGTCTCAAATGAGATCCTCGGAGACGAGAGGACGCGTCGTTACCCCGCCAGCATCGTCGTCGTCGACGACGATGTTCCACACGACATCGTTTTCCTTCTTTCCCACACTCGCGCTCTGCTTGCTTCACACCTCACTTACTCTTAATTATAACGCTTATATAGGCAGGCAAACTGCCAAACTCTACATAAGTCTTTCGCGTGCGCGCGCCCTTCGATGGCGACGCCGCCGCCGAGAGTTTCCGAATAGTTTTCCATCTTTCATACGGAAATTTATTTCCCTTCTATTCCGCCGCTGCCTGCCTGCGCGCCCGCCGCCCCGCATCCTATTTTCTTATTTGTTTTCCATGCATAGAGGAGAGGAGAACTTTGCTGCGGCAGCGCAGGCGCCCAATTTCGAATCCTTAAAAGGTCGTTTGCAATTCACGCGCTCTCCCACCGCCGACGCCGCCGCCACCGCACGCACAAAATCGTTACATGTGTATGACAAACTTTCGGGCGTTCAATGTATTCATGATGGGATGCCCGCCCGCCCGCCACCAACAACTAACAGCTTATTCTTCGTCGACTTTTTTGATGTATTAGAAAAATAAGTTCGATCTATTCAATTTGATAAATATAAATTGCATTTTGAGTGGGAATTTGTCTGCGGGAAAATCGTTCAACTATAATCTAATTCTCTTAAATTTGCCGAGTTCATCCGTTTAATGCCTCTTCGCGCGTTAGGCGTCTGCAATCTGCAATCGAGAGTTGGGCGGAAGCAGGGCGAGGATTCGGTCGACTTGCGGAAACCATCGCCATATTTACATATGTCTGGTGCAATCGAGCTAGGATAACGGCGTTTGGATTCGTTTTGTTGGCCAATAACCGACTCGGCATATTTGATTTTTGCCGGATTGTAATTTAATGTATTCTAAACAATATTATTATGGCAGAATATAATCAACTAATCCATGTTTAACATGTTTAACATCTTATTTTCAGTATGCCACTTCTTTCAATCATATTATACTACTTATTGTTAGGTATTTTCGTTTATTTATTAAATGAAAATGAAAGCCGTGCAACGATGCTCATAACCGCAAAACACATTCACGTCTACTAGATATGAGCGTATAATAAAAACGATGCTATTATTTAAATGAGAGTGCTGCCATTAAAACGGATAAACGGCACATAAAATGTGTCCGTATGATATAGAAGAAGTCAAGGCAGCATCCTGGAAGGAGTCGTTCGCTTCGGTACTGTCTTTGGGTTTTGAGAACGGGTAGGGACCACTTTAGAGCGTGCCCCGCTGGCACATATTTTCCCATATATTTATCCGCACTTTCCGCGAGATAAGCACCGAAATATCGCCTGTAGGCCGTATTACACCCGAGCTTACGCCTGTATTCTTATTATGTACTTATTCTTACCCGCCATCACTCCAATTCCATGTTTAAACGGGATTATCTCAAATAATCAAATTTTTCCTTTTCAATTATTACAATCTAGTTTGATTTCTTCCGGATCCAGTCAATTGCTAATTACGCCCTTCTCTGTAAGGACTTATATCGTCGCAACAGAATCCTGGCCTTGTTATTAGCCCACTGCTCTGCTCCTATCGTCATCACAGAACGATTCATTACCAGCCGGTTGCTATGCAAGCTGCATCGGATACAAACGAATTGGGGAAGTCTCTAACGACACGTCTCCATAGCGGACGTCATTGTGCGTCTTGTGTGACTTGAGAGCTCCATGCAGTTGGAGGATCGCCACCATCCATCCCTTCGTGCGGGAAGGATAGCTTTTCATCGCCGAAAGCGACGCGCAGTCAGCACTTTTGGCCTTCCTGCCGCAACAGCGCGACGGCTCCCACTCCACTCGAAAGATTGATTTGATAAAGGCGTTCTCGAGAGTTCACAACTCTGAATGGCCCTCCTTCCGCGCTCCACCCTGCCACCATCCAAAGTCTTTGCATACACTTTGTCAGGCTAGTGCATTTAAAAATCTGCCTGCTCGCTTGCTTATTATTCAAATCAGTGCTGCTTGGATGCCACCCCTTTGCACCCCATCCCCCCCTTCTTCCGCTCGACGCATTCAGAGAGAAGTCGAAAAAGGAGGCATACAATAAGTTTTAAGCGCAAACTCGTCGAAAGTATTTTGAATAATGAAAAAGTTTTCGAATGTTTTTTTTTCGCCCCTCTCAGCTGTGCTGTGCGGATGTATTATTCAGCAAATGCCAAATTTTGAATTTGTAGTCGTCAATTGGAATATACTGTAACAAGTTAAATAAATGGCATTAATTTATATTTAATTAAGGCGAATTAAATTGTGGTAGATATTATAATTGATAAATTATGCAATGCACAGCATTTTGATTGCACTAACAGCGGACGATTCATACTCGTACTATTCCCAAAATTATAACATTGCGATCAATCGAAGGCAAATCATCGAATTCTGTTCCAATTTTGTTTGCATTTCCATATCGAGCACAATTTCATTATAATCGTAAAACGTTTGCAACTTTCCGAATAATTAGCGATATAAAATCAAATCGAATCCAGAAGTTGCAAATATGCAGTGTGGTTATTATGATTATTGCGAGCGCAGCGATAACGCCCACTGCAATATCACACAATTATCGCCCCTGAGAGTTTGATAAATTTCAATCCTATGTGTTTACGGCGCCATAATACGCGGCGCCATATGATGGACCAATCTATACGAGATAGGATAATACTTTGTGTCCACGCACCGAGGCGCGTATTATTCATACGGATCGATATGCGTCCAAGCACCAAGCATGCATATTGCAGTGCGGGCGCCGCTAAATTCTAGTATTTACCGTCAGCTTTTCGCCGATTTATTGCCGATTGATGCGGTGTCGAGGCGGCGATGAACTGGCAATGCGCATCGCCTGTATTAATTCATCATTGCGCCGCTGCGCTTTGGCACTGACAGCATCACGCTCACGGCCAAAGAGTTGATTGCGTTAAACATTTAGCACTTTACTCACACGGACGTAAACGCTAAAATCTAAAAAGTGTTTGATTTCGATGAAATGGTATTTTCCAATTTTGAAATAGAAAGAAAACACTATGTTGTTTCCGCGCATAAACGTATCGCACTTCGCGTCGTTGAACAATGCAACTCTTTAACCAATGGATTTTTATGCGCAACCGAAGGATATTGCTATGGTTTTGAGCTCGATATCCGCCGCGCCGCGCTGCGCCATAGTAAAAGTTTAATGTTTTGTGTTTGCTGCTACGTTGCGTGGCGTTACTTAAGCGAAAAGGGCTCTCGTTATCACTCTACGATGTCTCGTCCGTGAGGTGTGTGCGGCGCATACAATACGTATACATATTAACGTCGCGCAAAGATATTACTCTTGCCATCTCGAGACTGCCACTTTGGATGTGCGGAACAAACGACGCGAGGTGAAGATGGTTATTTGCTTAAGAGATAGAGAAGGGTTCTTTCACATTTTAAAGGACGCTATAAATAACAGTTGCATAGTGATTTTTATTATTTTTATGCAAAATTATTTGATGTATTGCTCTTCATTAAAACATTTAGAGCTCCAAATCGAATCGGTGTGGCGACCGATGCAACAAGAATACCTAAATAATATCCTTCAATTTCCGGCGCCGGGAAAGGTGGTTTCGCGGTCGCGGTTTCCGCATTCGTTTGATTGGATTCATGGCGCCTTTCCATTTTCGTAACCCTCTTTTCCTCCTCGCTTTCTTCTCTACGCCGAGTTAAATAAAATAAATAATATTTCGCACTCGCAGACAGAGTGTTCGCCAAACGAGCAAATCCTCTGCGATATCACTGGAAACATCAACAACTATTCATGTTTGCACACCAACCATGTGTCTGCGATACAATACGTTGCGTTGCATCGCGGTGCGACATTCCGGTTGATCGTTGTTTATGAAATCGCAGATTTGGGTAAACACTAAGTAAGAGAAATGTTTGCGCTCGGGCGTTCGACAAAATTGCCCAGCGCACGCAGAAAATAAGCACGGTGACGGCGTGGTGCGGCAAATAAAACAAGCAGCGAATTGGGCGCGACACGTTTGGTTTCCGCACGTGCATGCACCATGCAGCACACCTCCTCTTCTTCGTCCTTTCTCACTCGTCTCTTTAAACACCGAAAAGCGGCTCTGGCGGCGGTATATTTTCGTTTGTCGCGCCTCGGCCATGGAAAAGGAAGCCGTGCACGTACCTCGTACAATACACGCTCGACGACAATTTTCCGCACGCGCTACACTTTTTCTCCGCTGCCTGCGGGCCGCTGCGCAGAAAAAAGGAATGATTTAAGCGTTTTGCATTTCGATTAAACGCCATCACCATTCGATTTAATTAAAAAGGCCAATATTTACGATCGCCGCGCCTGCGACGTTTGCTTTTATTGCGACATTATTTTGCGGGGAGAATTTCAGCCCGAGTTTTTTTCCACGCACTCTTGAACTTGTGTGTGCGGGAGAAAAAAGCGCTTTCATCGGCGTTGACATTGGCCTTGAATTGAGCAATCAAGCTAAAGCCATAAATTTAGTCTTTTACACTGCGAATATTTCACGCTTTATAGATGATGTCTGTGTTATATTTTTTTGTGTCACCATCAATAATCATGATTGATACTAATATTTGTTTCGAATCGTAACTATCTTATTGCAGTGATGCCGGGCACAAATCGATGCCTTCACATTCTAATCCCCTTCGCCCATAAAAATGAATGGCAATTTATCATTGCAGCTCAGGTCTCGCCCACGCACGATCGCGAAATTTGTATTTGCGCAGCACGGAAGAAGTTGAAAAACTATACGTATATAGGAAGCAATAACCGTTGTGCAGTGAAATATTGTTTAAGCTAAGCGCGCGCCCGCGCGTGCAACCGGCGTCGGCGACGAGCAGTCGCCGACCGACGCCGACGAAGGAAGGGCGCCGATGCGATGGGTTTAAGGATGCAGGCGCATAGATTTTTCGCTGCCTTTTTGGCCCAGCAACTACAACTCGCGGGCGCCTCTGCAAGGCAAGCGAGCAGAGGCGCATACATGCAGCGGAAGTTTTGATAAAACGCCGACGCAGAAGAGTAATGTACAATTACGGAACCAATTTATCGAAGTCGATTCCAGCCGGAATTTGAACTTGTTACGCGAGTGGCGCGCGGCGGGCGCTATCTCCGAGGTCGGAGCGCCGATCGCACCGCTCCAACTAGTTAAAAAGTATTCATTACTAATGGTACTTAAAAGTGGAACGCATAAGTCGTAATTCTTGAAGCATGAAAAATTTTTGCATATTGATCAAATAGTTGTTATGCAGTTTTCTTCGATGATTTTATATTGCTTGCAACCGTTTTTTGCTATATTATTTCCGCATTATTGGAATTATAAACAAATTTTCTATAGATTACGGAAAGCGAAATTGCATGGGTGGGCAGGTGCTAATATTAATTTAATTACGCGCGCGTGTGAGTGCAAGTAAATTTTGTGCCCGGCGGAAATTTAGTTTTGCGTGCATTAAAATTGCATCAAGTTCGGATGTGGAATGTGCCCGCCGACAAGCGCGTAGACAACCAGAAACCGCGCGCCAGACAACTGAATTATATCACCGCCGTGCCGGAAAACCTTGGCAAAAATGAAACGATGAATAAATAATATTAATAAACCGTGAGCCACACACATGTGGTTCATTTTTTGTGGCCTCCAGAGGAATGCAGGTGCTCAAGCAAGCTAAGCTTGTGTGTAATTTGCACCCGCGCCAAATCAGAATTCCTTGGTTTTTGGCGAATATTTTAATTAAAAGGCAGAAATTGCTATCTCTCTGCGAAATATTATCATTAAAACATCATATTTCAGCTATTGTTTTACGGGACTGAACAAAATGTTCAACATTAACAAGTTTAATGCGTTTTGCATCAGATGGGAATCAAGAGCGACATGCGGTGAAAGAAACAATAACATTTAGACGGCGCACAAAACGCTGGGTGAAGACAATAAGACGCAGAACAAGAGTTGAACACGATATCATAATTGTCGGGCATTGTTGACGCACATAATGTTATACCTTGCTTTCATCCTGCCAAGCCTACTCTCCTCGCAACGCAACGCAAAGGGGACGCGCGAGACGCAAAGTTATAATAATTTATAGCGTTTTCTAACTTTTAACACACGCCGACCGGTCGCGGCCGGTCTCCGTGTCTGTTCAGCTATTCACTTTAGTTATTCATGATCCCGAATGTCGCGCGCAAACACATTCGCAGCTATAAAGAGAACATACTGAATACCGCGGACATGTATGAAGCTGGTTGTCGCACGACCAGGACCTGCTAGGATATTCACAGAGGGCAGCTTAAATCTGCAGCAAACACCATTTGCTAACGTTGAAATCTTAGCAAGAAGCATTTTTCATTAGATTAACTGAGTAAAATGTGTGTAGGTATGCAGCGAGCGTTGTCAAAGCGGTAAATAGAAATAAATGATGTCGACAACCGCGCAGGTACAATTCAATTTGTCGACGCGATAATTTTTCACCTCGCCCCCACCCGAAAATTTCTTATTTGTACTACGTGAAGGCAATTTTTTTGTTTTTGCCGTTTGAATGAAAATGGAAATACGTGCTCGCCCCATTCGTTGAGTATGGGAAGCCACAGTAACAACGTCGGATCGGAATATATGTAAAGAGTGGATATAGCGTAAGCCCTTCTGCCCCTCCGCACTGCTACGCGCGCCACAGGCGGCTTTATCGTGTACGATAGTAAAAAAGCGCCCGCGCACCATCGAGTGAGTGCCGCGGCATAAGATGCAATCAATCTGTGTCAAACGCAGGAAAATCCAAATTTTCGTAGCCCGAAAGCAGATATTTTCAATAAGGGGATTTGCATCGGATTAGCATAGATAGGGTTAGGGCGCTGCGCCTTGAGATACTAGTGCGGGCGGCGGTGTCAGCTCGAGGAGCTCGAAGAGTCGAGTGCCCGGAGGGGTGGTATGTACACACCCGCATTCGGTACTTGCTGATGCTGTTGAAAGACAGCGGCGGATATTAAAGATTTTAAATTATATCGAAGGCGCGGAAGTGGAAGGACGAGGCGGTGTTGAAGAGGAACATAGATGAAAAATCACTTGTTAACCGTGGACTTAATGGATAACTAGGCGAAAAATCTACCGAGGTTGATGCTAGTGACACATAATAGTCGATGGTTCATTTTACCGTATGACATAACATCGAAAAGAAGAACTATTTGAAATGTGCTAGTTTACAATGTACGCTGTAATTCGGAAGCGTATCCAATCCTAATTGAATATTACATGGCCAAGAACAAACTAATTAAGATAACGACCCTTCTCCACATCGCGCGCGTACAGCCATTGTGTCACAAGCGCAGAGCATTGCCTCAAACTCAAACTGCGGCCAGGCAGAGAATGTGAAAGATGCGGCGCGCGCCACTTTTCGGCATTCAAACGGACTCTCCTCTAGCACGGCTCGAGCTCCACATACGAAAACATACCGGATGACTTAACCTCAAGCCGAAACTATGGACGAGGTACACGGATAAGGGAGGCGAGCGGTCCATTGAAGCGAAAGCCGCGAGGCGAGAATAGTTTAGCGTCGGCGATTGTTTCGGCCAGCGGAGGAACCTATATACTATTACGGTTCGGACCATTTAAGTGAATCTATTGGCGCACCGCCATTGAAACGGTTTGGGGGTTTGGGGGGTGGATAGGCGAACGCAAGTCACATTGCTGATATTCGCGGAGTGCCTTCTTCACGGCGCGGCGTGGTCACCAACCAACACATATACACATCGCTGGCAAGGAGATGTGGGTCCAGTTGTTCATCCCCCGATGCGGTGGAGTATTCCTCTGTGTATGTGTGCTAGCGTGGGAGTGGGTGTGCAACGCCCCAATATCCATTGTGGCAATTCAAGCATTGTGTACGCCAATGCAGCAGCAGCAGCGCGGGAGAACCGCCGCTCCCGCCGTAACGAAACAAACTTTATTGAAATTTTAATGAACATACAAAAGGTGGCCGCATGCCCGCAGAGCCGTTTCTATTGTTCAACAATTTCAATTTGAATCAATGAATTTACAGTGCTTGGGATTGGATCGGGTGGTGGAGTGTGGGGCGGACGCTTCCCATCCAACACATGAAAAAGGGATCCATTTGAATATTGGCAATTTGTAGCTCCGAATTCAATCGCGATCAATTTTTGCCGAAAATTAGCCGAAGATTAAAAACATAAACTCAAAATTAGTACGGCGCGTACGGAGTATATAAATTTAGATATGCAGATAAAATGCAATCATAGATTTATGAATTTCCATTTAATTAAAACCTAGTGTTGTAATATTTCCATGTCCAAAAGTCGAGGTGGCCCGTGGGAAGCAAAGTTAGCACGTACCACGTCAAGCTGGGTACTATATATTTATCCCCGCTGCTAGTCCGGCCAGCTGTGGCGATATAACTTATATTCCGGCGACGAAGCGTGCAATCGGTATTCCCCGCCGACTTATGTCCCCGCTTATTTTAACGTAATCAACGTAGTTGCATAATAAAGCAATGCAGCATATAATTGCCACGAATGCATTAATTATAGCGCTGGGACGCACCCGAGTTGACTTGCGAGCTCAGCAAAGATTTGAGCTCCAACTTATTAATATTCATAATAGGTGGCGATGGAAAAAGAACATAAAAAGGGCAAAAGGGTAGTTTGATAGCATCGTGCGGCGCTGAAACGATATAAATTTTAACGTCCATTAACTCATTGATCCGCAAGTTATTAAGAAGTTGACGAGCGCCATCAATGCACAAACACATGGCCACGTCGAGTAAATGCATTAGGTTGTGGAGTGCAGACAGGAAATGCGCACCACCTTCACCATCCTTCGCCAAGCTGGGATCTGCGATGATGGGCTTCAATTGTACGTGAACCGCGCGCGCACGTATATGCGGTCAGCAATGTTCCGAAGTGGTCGGTGAGTAAACGAACGAAAATCGTAATCCACCCAACCATCCTCCCATGCGCGCATTGACTGCGGCACACATCAAAGCGCTACTACAACCGCGCTACTACCGGATGACCGGGTGGTGGTTTTGATGCCGTGATGTATGTGTACGACATAATTTATCAATCGATCGATGCGGCTCGCCCCCGCCTTGCTGTCGCCGCTCGCTGGCCGCTCTTTTCATGACCGATCGTAACGAGGAGTCGTTAAACTCCAGCGCGGATTTGAGCCGCTTTTATTTTATGAGCTTAATTATGCGACGAAAAATAATTCGCAAAGCTTTAAAAGTTTTACGCGCGCTCGAATGAGTTTGGGCTTTGATTTTGGGAGATTTACGCGGTGACAATTCGCACAAGTGATGTATAGATACATGCGTGGGAGGGCGGAGAGCACTCCTGGCTGGCGAAATTCCGTTAAGCCGATGACAGGATGCTGCACAGACCACGCACCACATAGTACTACGCCATGGAAGATCGATTGATCTATAAATTAGTTAAAACGTCTCTTTAAACATCGCGGTCATTCTCCACTGTTATTTGCATCGAGTTTAATTAATTGCCGAATGGGTGCCCTTTGCGTGGACATGTCCAACAACCACCGTGTAGGGTAGTAGCGAAAAGTCTTGCACATACTATACAAGAAGCAGACAGATTTCATTAAATATGTATCGCAAAAAACAACTTTCTGCTAATCTAAAACAATATTGTTGAAGTAAGCAAGATGTCGAAATTCATTTAGATGCCATTGTCTGCTACTCCGTCTTGCCTACTTTGGCATTTTATTTATTTATTTTTTTTTACATTTTCTTTATTCTCGACGAAGAATAAGCACGAATATTATGCTACATAATATTTGTATGATTTGAAGAATTGAATGTATCTCTCTTTGTTTCTGAACTCCATCGCGTCCACCAGCACCACAAATACT
>JARJDR010016376.1:0-40255 GCA_030264135.1 Myllaena sp. GC000078 | reverse complement strand
GGGATGGGTCAAGACGGAGCTCAAATTTTCAATGAAACTGATTTCTATTGCAAATAAAAATTTTAGTATGATATTTAAGAAGGTTCAAAATATATTTTAAGCAAAGAAAAAAAATCATTCCCTTAAATTTGTTCAAAATGTGACGCATGTGAATTATTAAAATTTATGCCATGATTAAACAGAGTAAAATTTGGAAGATAACAAATTCATATTCATAATTTCATTGTCTGTCCTTTTATTATAGTTATGTAATTTAAAACCTAAAAAATCATCAAATATCTATTAAAATTTGTGAATTGGTACTGAAATTGTATACTGCAATTATATATCAATCAGAAGTGCAAATAATTGCAATTTGATGTGTTTTGAATTAGCTTCTAGTTTAGTGTTAGTTTAGTAGTTTCAGTGTAATATTTTGTTCCTTGTTTGTACAGATACAGTTATGAACATCTACAAGAAATAGCGCAATTCCTCTTAGAACGCGTGCAAGTGCGTCCCAAGATTGGAATAATATTTGGAACCGGCCTAGGTATGCTGCGCTAGTTGATTATTATCATTCTGGAATTTCTTCTCAACTTTCTATCCGCATTCCTTAGGAGCCCTAGCGGACGTCATCACCGAGCGCACCGTCTTCCAATACTCGGACATCCCCTACTTCCCGGTGAGCACCGTTGTGGGGCACGTCGGGCAGCTGGTTTTCGGGCGGCTGGCGGGCGCCGACGTGCTGTGCATGCAGGGCCGCTTCCACCTGTTTGAGGGCTACCCGCTGTGGAAGTGCACGATGCCGGTGCGCGTGATGAAGCTCATCGGCGTCACGCATCTGCTGGCAACGAACGCCGCCGGCGGCCTTAATCCCGCGTTTAAGGTGGGCGATATAATGCTGATGCGCGACCATATCAACATGGTCGGCTTCTCCGGCAACAATCCGCTGCAAGGACCGAATGATGATCGCTTTGGGCCGCGCTTCCCGCCGATGAATCACGCTTACGATCGCGCGCTGATACGCGCCGCGCGCACCATCCTCGACGAGCTGCAGCTGAGCGCCGCCGTGCACGAGGGCGTCTACACTTGTCTCGGCGGGCCGAATTTTGAGACGGTCGCCGAGCTGCGCATGTTGAAGATGCTCGGCGCCGACGCGGTGGGTATGTCCACCGCGCACGAGGTGGTCACGGCGCGCCACTGCGATATGAAAGTGCTCGCCCTCAGTTTGATCACCAACGTGTGCGTGATGTCGCATGAGAGCACCGAGGAGGCGAACCACGTGGAGATTATCGACGTCGGCAAGGCACGCAGCGCTATCCTGCAGCAGTTCTTCATCAAACTGGTGCAGCATATTCATAAGAATTTTATTGTTTGAACATCTCGGCTTTTCGAATGTATCAATAAGAACGTATCAGTAAGATGAGATCATGTCCCCAGGAGCCGTGAAGCTAAATAGGAAATTGGCGATTTACAAATGATGCAAGTGTTGCGCACTCATCAAATTAAAGTACATTTTGCTTTTCCACTTCCTACGTGTTATATACATATGCCCAACGACGGAGGACACGGACGTGTGTTGCGGATTTATTAATGACATTGAAATTCATATAATCACCAAAATTCCAGCAATCATCTGACGTACGAGTATGATCATGATCAACATTAGCGCCAAATGTTATGTAGCTTTTCTGTTTCGCAGTGCATATTTGGGCAGTGACACACGTAATGAACAAATGTTATCTGGCAAATGCTTTGTTGATATCTTGCGCAAATAATAAATATCAACAACGTAAATTACAGGTATTTCTAGCACGCAAACGGGCTATTTTTTCTGGTTTAGTAAATATTTC
The DNA here is from genome assembly GCA_030264135.1 of Myllaena sp. GC000078. Taxonomy (NCBI): domain Eukaryota; kingdom Metazoa; phylum Arthropoda; class Insecta; order Coleoptera; family Staphylinidae; genus Myllaena; species Myllaena sp. GC000078. Next base: position 38,423 of record JARJDR010016376.1, on the reverse strand, counting down.
GAAAAACTTTATGAAAATGATTGATTTATGTGTGAAATTAAAGAATACACCTTTAATAAATAAATATAATTCGAATATGATTAAATTGATGATGTAAGGACGTTACTTGTATCTCGAATATGTTGTTCTATTTGACAGCTCAGAAGTTTTTCTTTCATGTCCTAGTCAAGCCTTAGTGTTGCCGTCACGCAGGACATTCGTTAGAATTCCAAGTTTAGCTACATTTGCTTGTGGATTGATTGTTTGTTTTACTAATCATAGTTGATCACGTCGGCAGAATGTTTCTTATCATTGCGATAGATCAGGGATATAAGAGAAAAATTGTGATAAATTTTAATAAAAACGGTGAAAGCCACTGTAACGGATACATAGATTAAACTCTACGATAACTATCAGGTGCGCCGGTTAGTTTTAAGGTTTTTTATTAAAGATGGTCCAAAAGTTATGAATTGCAATGAATAATACGACAACCTGGTTCATGCTGAAGCCTCATCATTAAACTTTATTTTTCAGAATTTTTTGTTTCGCCGAAATGTAATTGTCATATTGTTATTATGCTCACAACATGTTATTGTGCTCAACTTTTGTGCCATCAAACTGTAATTCGCGAGAAACAGCACGATAAGCTGTTTCGCACTGTACAAAATTTCTCGGAATGATAGAAAGGAGGAAAAAGCGGCCATATTATAGCGAATGGCATGAGAAGGTCATCCTGCAAAACAACAACAAATCGGTTGAATATTGCGGAGATTGTTAAAAACTACCTATAAACAATTAAGTGGGAAGTTCTAACCATCTTCGCTGTATAGTCTAAACATTGCTCTTTCTGATTATCACCACTTCCAATTAGTATAACCCATAGCCTGGCCGACCAGCACTTCTTCCACTTTTATGAAGAATTCAAAAATTGGGTCGATAACTAAATAGCCGCCAAAGATATGGAGTTCTTCCGTCGCGGAATTAGGATGCTATCCGAAAGATGGGAAAACGTAGTGGCTAACAATTGGCAATTCTTTGAAAATTCAATTTGTATTACACAGAATTTTTCACAATAAAGGAGCAAATGTTGTCAAAAAATCTTTAATACTAACCGGCGCACCCAATATTTTTGATTTACCACCCAATGTTTTTATCACTGGCGTAACTACTTCATCAGAGGCCTGTGGCAAAGTAGGTCGCAGACTTCAATCGGCCCGGTGGCTCCTCAAGCTAGGAGGGCTACGAGTAAAGCCGCGGCAATTTGTTATTCAGATGTCAGTTTTCATGAAGATGAAGTAATTATCAATATAATTGTTAACTTGAAACTTTTGAATAGTTTATTTGTATAATGTATTGCCTGATAGTGCCTTTGTTTTTTATAACTACGACGTAACATATTGATATAAATATTCTTATTTCATCATTCCCTATGATATTTACTTATATGAACAATCTCATAACCCATTTGTAAATGTACTAAAATAGTAATATGTACATAAAAGGAATCAAAAACATCCACACTTGTTATTTATTATTAATGAGCAAAACGAAATCGGACAGAAACACATGCGAAACAAATCAATCTATAATATAATGGATACATATGTAAATATCGACACATTGAATACATTCCGAATACGCAGTACTATAGTATCGTATGTATTCAGTATTCATCAGTTGGAGATATAATCCGATTGGTTGTTTGCCATTCGTGCGGACGTCGATTCCATGGATGTGGATGTGATATTTTTTAACACACGCATGGCATCTATGAAGCATCGATTCATACACACAGACAGACCGGCCACCAGCGAACGCGTCGACCAATAATAAAATAACTGATTGGCGGGCTCATATAAGCTGCGCGCGCGACCGTTTGAAATTTCATTATGCGCGATTGCCATTGAAAAAGGATCAAGCAGTCAGCTACAAAAACCGCTCGAACTTTGCATTTACTCAAAATTCTTACCCAACTTTATACTTGAATTGAAAGTGATTAAGCTATAAAAAAAGATGACTACGGAAATTCATCAACCTACAAACGGCAAGTGCAATGGGAAAACGTCGATGCTCAACGGAAGCAATATTTATACGAATGGAAAGACGCCGCAATCGAATCACAATGAAAAGTAAGTAAATTGTGGATTCATTGATTCATTCGCCCTTTAATTAATATCATCTACTATTCAAATAAGAAGCAAATGTTATGATATACGATATAGATTCCGTTGATAAGATATTATGAAATCGGAATCGATTGGATGATTGGCATCACAAAATGCGAACGTCAGCGCAACGCTCATTTATCGCATGAAGTGTTTGACGCTTAGCGGATAAAACGCAAGCTGATGCGAAAATCGTAAGTTATTGGAAATCGTATTCCGATACGCGCAGTGACTTCCTAGTTTCGACGCAACGAGCACCGTCTTTCACCGAATGTACTGTTAGCGCAAACACCGAATTACGTGCGTCCGCGTCACTTTTTCCGTAAACCGGACGTAGTTAAGCAATAAAAATGGCAAAATTCAACAATGATCAGAAAGAAATGGAGATCGAGTAAGTCATCACTTGTAATACTATTAGATTTTTGGAAAACTGCGCATTTTCTATGTTTGTATGTATCGTGGAAAAGCTGCTACGTAAAGAAGTATGTAACACGGTCAGGTTATTATCGATCAAATTGCTTCCAATGCCCTATGGAGTGCTATTCCAAATATAGAAACACCTGAAACACAATGACGTATAATTGTCACCAAAATTATATTACATCACTTAAAAACAATAGACGTAATATGTACTTAAAAAACTTTAAACTATTCTCTAAGCTAGTACGAATAAGTCAATAACAAAAAAATAAAAGTGAAAGCAATTCAAATAACTATGTACTAAACACTAAATTCTTACGGTACAAACAATAAAAGAACTAGTTTGGAATGGAACAAAATAAAATACAGTTATTAACGTATTAATTAACGAACCCAGAGCGATTCGCAAACAGCCCGCGGGGCGATTTTTACGCCAACAGCCTTGAATAACAAGTGTTAAATAACCAACGCGCGCGCGATGCGATAACAACAAATCAATTCATGCTGCGCAGCGTTCGATGATCGAGATCCGTTATTGTTTCCACATTGAGCAATCGCGCCAAGGCACAATGTGTGCCGGTTGCGAATGAGTATGCACATACCCCAAGCAAAGCGGGTCGCAAAAGGTCCTGTCATTCACCATTATCAGCCGCGCTCGCTCCCCGCGCAAACATATTCGTCCAATTAATCAATCAGCTGCTGTGCGCTCGCTGTTATCGGCCAGAGAAATAAATACGTTATGTTTATCTATGTACAATTAATTTGCCAACGATTCCAAACTCGTGGTGAGTTTGATTTGTTCTTTTGAACATTTTAGTTTCATGTTTATCCTTAAAAATATTATTGATATCGAATATCGAATATTTTGGGGGTTAAAAATTACGAAGTTTATAAAAACTTTTGTGATTAAATGCTTAGCGACAAACATCAGAAAATTACATAAGAAATTTATCACGTGTTACAAATTCTTTGCATAATATTGATAAAACCAATTTCGTTGATTTTTTATTACATTCCTGCAATAATGAATGATAATTAACTACATGAAATTAATCATAATTTTTACGCATCGATGCATAAATAAATAACTTATCTATGATGATGTTGTGCCGTATGGATTTCAAACGCAATACGTAAATGAAATTGATTTATCTTAATGGATAATATCAATGTAGAATGACCATTCGTTGATGATATGTACTTTCTATAATATTTATTTTATTATCTTGCGATGTGTTTCTACGCCGCGTTGTTTCGAAGCAATCACCGAGTCATCTGTGAGTGTAATTGTTGTTATACAATACGTAATTTGTTGTTGACTTGTTAACACAATGCCGCACTCTAATTTCATTACCTTATTCTATTACCCTTGTTTCTATATTTAATCAATTGTGTAATATTCTTTGAATCCATCAAATACGAAGCATTTATTACTATTAGCCAATAATCCATCGGAATGAATCATTGAAAGAAATTTTTATATAAAGTGCTATTTCTTGTAAATAAATAATTTTATAATATATTTTATTTAAGATACACCTATGAACATCTCTTGGAAACCGCGCAATTCCTATTGGACCGTTGCAAATCCCGGCCGAAAATCGGCATCATTTGCGGCTCCGGCATGGGTGAGTACACAAACCGACAAACAAAAATTCAATGTCATCACTCATCTCTCATCACTCGTTGACATTGGATTATCCATCCGCGTATGCATCACAGATTCAGACAGCTTGCTACGCTCCACGTCAGTAATGCGTTCAAATACTGTAACTGGCAATTGTAATCCGCTTGCAATTATTAAACTCAACAAACAGCTGGATAAATCCTTAAACCAATATCAAATGCCATTACATAAAGGTGATGCGATTGTAATCACACTTGAACCCACTCCTGAGTCTGACATGAGTTAATATTCTGTTTTTTAAATGCCTTATAATAATGATGGTTTAATGTCATGTTCTAGATGTGTATCGCGTATTTAAACCAGCAAAATTTCATTATCAACGATGCTCCTCTCACCAATCGTAATCTTAATTGCATCCGAATGTTTTACAATGCACTTGTAATGCTTACGTATGCATAACGTTTAATGAGTATATGATGTTTACGACATATTTATTAGCCCATAAAATTTGGCAAAACAACGCGATGAAAAAAAAACGGAAACAAAGTTGGTGGTGTGCAACGATTAAAATCGTACGAGAAGTCGTATGTCAACGCCGCACCGCTTCGCGCGTGGCGTTGTTATCACGCGAATGGCATATTTAAATCGCTTTAGGTTGCCTTGCTTTACGCAATAGCTTCGCACATCCATCAAGCGCGCTCGCGCACGAAATGGATGGCGCGAATAACAAGAAGCGATGAGCCCGCCTTGTTTACGCACGCCGCGGCGCCGCGCCGTCCGCTTATCTTGTTGACTTCAATTAGCTGCTGGCACGCTTGATCCTTCGTCTTGATTCGTATTTTCTGCGTTTTATGCAGATCCTTTTTTTCATAGATAACATTGAAGTTGATTGCCAATCATTTAAATGAAGCCTGCTTTCCTTTGAATCAATACAATGTTGTAGTGTTTAAATGTTTATTAGTATGCTGATGATGAAGGCGACAATAATCAACAGTTGGCGCAATGTCCGATAACTCGCGTGTGACGTCGTGCGTTGTCGCCTTTGCGTAACCACAAACAAGCCCCTTTTTCTAGCCATTAACAACAACGCGAGTGTCCGTTATTTATCGCAAAATAAACAGTAAATACCAAGAACACTTAATAGTTTAACCCAAATGTATTCTTATCGTATTGTTATCATTATTGTCATTTCTTTGTTTCAATTTTGTTGTGCAGGCGAACTCGCAAATGAAATCACCGAACGCACCGTTTTCCAATACGAAGACATCCCCTACTTCCCGGTGAGCACCGTGGAGGGCCACGCGGGGCAATTGGTCTTCGGGCGGCTGTGCGGCGTGGAGGTGCTGTGCATGCAGGGTCGCTTCCACTACTACGAAGGTTACCCGCTGTGGAAGTGCGCGATGCCGGTGCGCGTCATGAAGCTGGTGGGCGTCACGCATCTGATTGCGACCAACGCCGCCGGCGGCCTCAATCCCATCTTCAAGGTGGGCGACATCATGCTGGTGAAGGACCACATCAACATGATGGGCTTTGCGGGCAACAATCCGCTGCAAGGACCGAATGACGAACGTTTCGGGCCGCGATTCCCGCCAATGAATCGCGCCTACGACCGCTCGCTGATACAGAAGTCAAAGGAGATCTTCGCCGAGTTGGGCTTGGGTGATGCGGTGCACGAAGGCGTTTACACGTGCCTCGGCGGGCCGAACTATGAGACCGTCGCCGAGCTGCGCATGCTGAAGATGCTCGGCGTCGACGCCGTGGGCATGTCCACCGTGCACGAGGTGATCACGGCGCGTCACTGCAACATGCACGTGGTGGCGATGAGTCTGATCACCAACCAGTGCGTCACCAGCTACGACAGCCATCAGCAGGCCAACCACGAGGAGGTCACCGACGTCGGCAAGAACAAGCAGAATGTGCTCAAGCAGTTCGTCTCGCGCCTTGTGCCGTATATTCAAAAGTATCGTTTAAAGGATTCGTTATGAGAAAGTTTTGCGTGATTTTGCATTGCAGCCCAGTTTTCAGGATATTAATATTAATGTTATGTTTAATCCATATGTATCCATAGGTATTTTACGAAATTGATAACTAGTGTATGTAGTAAGGTGTTGCTTGTTAAATAATAGAGTATTTAATAAAATGTTAGCAAATTATTTAAAATGTGTAAAGTTGGTTGCATATATTAAAGTATAAATGCAAATTTAAATAAATATATTAAGCAAATTAAACAAATTGAGGCGATTCAAACAAATTCGAACGTTTTGTGCTTGATCCAGAATATCCGGAGCAACAAATATGTACGTATTACCTACATTCCAAGGCGGCAATACGAAAATAAATTGATGCGGCGCACGTGCGAACCACTCGCACACTACATCCATAATACACATGTACCGCAAGCGAGTGAATCCTTGCTGGCTGCCGATAGACGACGCAAGGACCTGCGCTCGGCGCTCGGCGTGCGTTTGACAGTGCCGACGCCGACGTCGACGTGGAAAAAGTGCCTTTCGCGCGGCGAAATTGAATATTTATGAGGTAGCATCTGTTCCAATCAAGATTGTGGCATGAAATTTAAATGAGAAATGTGCCTATTGCACGCTTGGCATAGATTCCAGCAGGTACATAATGGGAATCATTATGAAATACCACGAGACCAGTGCCTTAAAAAACCAACTGGACAACTTTTCACACGCTTTCAATCTGTGCATCCATCCGAATGTAACATCACAAGTCGGACAGGTGCCTGCGAATTGCTACCTACCTAGGTAGTGAAGAAAGGGAGCGACCCTTTATTAACCGTTACGCAACGAGTCTACCTGGTCGCTCACGCGTGAGGATGACCTTGCGCGTTTCTTGCGGCGCGCGGACAGCCAGACGAGTCAGCGAGAGCTCTTTTTGTGAAGACGCCACGCCAACAAAAGGTATGCTCTTGCGGATGGCGCGAGAGTGAAGGGCCGTCGCGACGCGGCCGACTGGTTGCTATGGCGACGCGCAAGGGGTATGCTGCGCGCGCGCGCACAACACCCCCGCAAACACAGTGGGGAGTGCGCGTGTGTGTGTATGAAATAGTACTACATATCTACTATACGGTCGGCGGAGGCGGCGTTGGCGGCGGTGGCAGCCGGCACAGCACGCGAGTCTGGAAGTGAAAGCCGCCGTCGTCGGTTGTCGCCGCGCGAGCGCCAGCCAGCCAGCAGTCTCGCGCTCAAAGACGACTGACCCAAGTCAGCACAGCGCAGCGTCGCCAGTTTGTCTGCTGTGGGGCTACGCGCGAGTTCGTTGACGCGAGCGTTTGTGTTGTGCGCGCGCAATAATTGCAGGGATTACAACAGGGTTGCGCCGACGCCGGCCGGTGGAGAGAGAGTGATGTGTGAGTGATGAGCGACGATGAGCAGTAACAGTGTCGGCGGCGGGGGCGACAGAATGGTCGAGGGGATGGCGATGGTGACGGCGTCGAATGCGCCGCCACCGCCGTTGCCGCCATCGCCGTCGTCGGCAGCGGCCGCGGCGGTCACGGCCACCACGTCGCCGACGGGAGGCGGCGCCGCGTACAATTACGGCCGGTCGGGCGTGCTCGAGACGCACGTCCGCGGCCAGTGGTATCGCGTGTTTGTCACGCTCGAGGACGACTATCTGAGCATCACGCTGGACGAGTCCTACGAGAACACGACGACGCTCAATGGGACGCTCAACAACAACATCGAAACGCCGAGCGGCATGAGCGATACGCCCGACGTGCCCGACTCGGTGGCGAACCAGAAGCGCCTCGTGCGCGTCGTCAAGTCCGATAACAACGGCCTGGGCATTTCCATTAAGGGCGGCAAGGAGAACAAGATGCCGATACTGATTAGCAAGATCTTCAAGGGCATGGCCGCCGACCAGACGGACGAGTTGTACGTGGGCGATGCGATCCTTTCGGTGAACGGGGAGGATCTGCGTGAGGCGACGCACGACGAGGCGGTGAAGGCGCTCAAGCGCGCGGGAAAAGTTGTCGAGCTCGAAGGTAAACATTCACACACTCCCCTCTCCCTTTAGTTCGTCGATGGCATTGCTGCTGGTGGAGGCGCCGGGCGTTGGGCGCGAATCGATAAAATCAATCTGCGTGTGAACGCTTGTTGTCCTTGCGTCCTGATTAGTCCTATATCGTAAGTCAGAAATGGAAGTGCGCAAGTTGAAAATTTGATAAAGCGCTCCCTGATTGGGACGACGACACTTGAGCAATTAGCGAAACTGAAACAGCAGACGACGACGACGACGTTGGCGTAATTTGGTTAATTGTTGGGTTTCGTCGCGTCCAGTATCGGATATTGCGGGACCGGAAACGGCCGGGCCGGCCTACTAACTGCTACTGGTTGAATGCCAATTGGTAATTGCATTTCGCCAAAGTTTTAATGGGAACCACCGCGCCTGTCATCGGGGTCCATAGATCAATAATTAATATCTTGATAAATATTGAAAATAAACCTTTCATGCGCGGCGCGCAAGCGAAGAAAGTTAGATTGAAGTATGATCCGTTAATGGAGAGCGCTCTTAGAAAACTCCGGCAACTGTCGGCGGCGGCGTGCTTGTTTTGAAGGGGGGCGCGGAAAAAGCGAGATTTTGATGGGATTTCGAGGCGGTCGCAATGCGTTTTTATAGATTCACGCCAATCCCCCGATTTCGACCGACGCGCGTAGTGCGATGATAAATATTTGCGCCGCGATTTTATTCGACACGATGACAATGTTGAAGTTGCTCACTGCCTCCGGCAAAGATGACGACGATAGTGGTGGTGTGTGTGTGTGTGGGGGTGGTTTATGTAAACCACGCGACTAGACGTGTGATCTCTCACTTTGTCAGTGCACCAGGCGGCTTTCGTTTAAAAACTTGCATCTCACCGCCCAACCTCCACCCAGCCTTTGGATTACCGTCACTTCACTTTGTTCCTGCGGGTGGTTGTCGCATAATACCACGTCTCCAGTGGTTGAGATGCATTTCCACCTGTAGTTAACAGGCAAATCTCGTGCATTTGCCTGCGGCGCGCAGAAAAACGTGACATCCTCTCAGCGAACGAAGATATTGCATGCAATTTCCATTCGCTAGATATATACGAAAACGAATTCGCTGGCAGGGGAGAGATGATATACTTTTACATAACGCCCAGTTGCCGTCGGCGCCGCATCGAGTCGGTTATTTTTTGTTTTTACTGCTCGCTTCGCAAGCATAAATAAATGCATGGAAAATGCACATGTGTGCGGCACTTTTCTTCGTACACAATCAACATCCACTCGGCGCGGCGGTTCGGAGCGGCGGGCAGCAGCGAAGAGTTGTTGCCGCAATGACATAAAGGACGCTCGCCAACGCGACAGATGTGGATGTGGATGTGGATTTTATGTAGATGCATTCTTATTTCATCCCTGCTTATTCAAATCAGCGCTGCTCCACGCAATGACGAAGACGCTGGCCTGGCTGGCTCTACCCTTGCGTTGTAAGTTTCGGGTGGCGTGTATATTAGATTCGTAAAGGAATTACGCGATGTTATTAAAGTTTTCCGGGTTTGTGGCGCACGACCGACGCAGATGGTGCGCGCTTGGAAGCGCAGCGGTTGTCTTTTATTTCCTTTATATCAAGCGACTAGTTTATGAATTTCGCGCTTAAAAATGGAATTTAATAAGCGTTTGCCGGGCAATAAATAACTCTATAACTATTCATGCATATATTAATTCGACACGAATATGATAATTTAAATTCGGGTATTTTATGCGCTGCTCGACGCAAAATGCAAATTTGCCACTCGTACTAATTAGCGGCCCGCCGCCAAATGCGCATCATGTGTATATTATTAGTTTAAATATTTAATTCGAACCAAACAATCGACATCGTGACGAGGCGCACATACATTTCGACAGGATATTAATACACACGAAAATGAATTAATTAACATCCATCCGACGTGCTTTATTTTGTCGCGCAATTTATAAATAAATGTTAGTAGTATCAATATCGCTTTGAGTGTAGTTCGTTTATTCGACATATCCGCACGCGAAAGAGAGCTTTATTAATTAGCATCATTAATTAATCGGGTCCGAGGTGGCATATCGGGGCAAAGGGTTGCGGAATGCACCAGCGACAGCCAGCCAGCGCTTGGCTGGGATTTATTTATGCTTGCCATAAAATCTCGCGCGCACGCGAACATATTAAAATCGGGACTGTAAAGGGCGTCATCTGGCGACCTTCATTCACTCCGCTGCCTTTCCCGCCCGGGCAACGCGATGATACCCAAATCGGAATTTCGGTATCATCAGCATCGTAATGGGCGCAGCTAATAACATGCGGTCGTCGCACGCCGCGCATTGCACATAATTTGCGCGCGCAATTAATTTACCGCACATGGCCACACGTATGTAACTGCGCCGCTGATAATTGCCATTTAAATGCGATGCGTTGTTTGCGGTTAAATTAAATTGTAAAAAATGCCGTTAAACACGATTATAATCAATCGTTATGTAAATAAATGCTAATTGCCTAACCAGTTATTATATCGGCGACATCTTCACTGTCAATTGCTTATAAATTATGGTAGACGAAGGGAAGGTCACACGTTACGCGTAAAATGTCACCAGTTAATTAAAATGACATTAAAAAAGATTATGTTTGCGATCAACGATCATCGCCGTCGATTGTCGTTTAGCATCCCCTCGCAAAGCAACTGCCGAAACCCACGTTCACCGGCGTGCCATCGCCATCAAACATCCTAGCAGAGTCTTCGTCCTTGTCGTCGTCGCCCCCAATTCGTAGGTGTAACCAACGACGCGCGTCACGCCATCGCATACAATACACCCACGCAAATCAACCATCCGTTTGTGTACGGGCGAAGCAAGAAAAAAAAACCCCCGACGAATTCGGTTGTTTTCTGACGATTTTTCTTCTTTCGTTTGAGTGACGCGACCCGCCGATGCGGGTGGGTTGGGAGGACGAATATTTATCGTTGCGGGCGATGTAAAGCGACTGCGAAAAATTGCTTGACAACTCCTATCACCCCGCACCGGCGCCGGCGCCCGGCAGCTTGACTTATTCGCTTCGCGTTGGCCCTCTTTTTGTACGCGCGCGGTGTTTTATTTGTTTTCCGCGCCTACACTGCTGGTGGGCGGTGGTGGTCGAAAACGCGAAATGTTCATGTTACGTTTTGTTCCTCGACGGTGGTGGCGGCGGCGGGCATGTTGAGTTTGAATTCGAATGCATCCACGGAGAGAGAGAATGAGATATATTTCGCGAATTGTATGTGTTGACTGGCGGCGGGCGGGGGGGTGGAAAGGAAGGCGTTTACGTAATGAAATGAATGTACCATTTGTATTTGTACACGGGCATGTTATGGATAGCGCGCAATCGATGAAACGTCAGATTTGCTATAAATATATTCGCGCTGGTATTTCGTAATATAAATAATTCCACCGTGTAGTATTTATTGCGCACCGCAATCGTGCGATGCACGTGTTTCGTTTCATTTGTTGTAAATATCCAACGGAATGTGAATAAATGTTGTTTTTTCTGCACGTGCCAATATATTTGTTTTAATCAAAACCTCAGAGCGTGATGCGTTTTGCGAACAAACAAAGTCGCATTAAAAGTTTCACTCGCCGCTTCCTTGCCTTCAACTCTGTTAGTTACATGCCGAAATTTTTTCTTTGCCCATTGGTGCTCTTTTTTTTTCTTGCTTTCCTTTCTCTCGAGTGAAATTAGTTTCGTGCATCACACCGTAGATTTCGGTCATTTTCGCTGGTATTGTAAAGGTGTGCAGCGCGCGAAAAGGAAATTACGCTTTCCGAGAGGACAAAAAGCATCCGCACTCATCCGTTGCTGCGTGCTTCTCCATCAGCGAAGGAGTGAATGAAGTCGGAAGGAGGCACGCAGCGTGCAAAAACATTTTATTCCCTTTTTAGCCGCATGTATGGCGCCCGACGAGGACGAGGACGACGACGGAAGTGGAACGTTTGCGTTTTTATGGTGATGGCGCTTCTCTTCACCCGCCTAGACAGAGTATTCTATTGTTTCGTGTGCAAATAGACTAAAGTAGTTTATAGTGCAAGTTGTTTCTCTTTCGTTAAGGTCAATATCGAATACCAGTAAAAAAAAAGAGCAACAACGCCCAAACGGTTCAACGACTGACATTTGGCATCGATTGGCGGACTGTTTAATTTTTATTGCGGCAGCAAGGTAGCTGCAATTAATTTACTCGTCGCGGGCACAATTGCATCATCCGCTTAACGAAAATTTAACGACGTCCTAAAAAGCGCATTTTGACTCGTCCGCACGTCGGAAACGGGCGCGCTTCCGGATAGAGCGGGTAGTAAAACTATTTTATTCATTCGCAAACTTTAAAAACTCACAACTCGTCGGGGGCAGGAAGAAGGAAGACGAGTGCAAAGTTGGTATACGGGGAAAGGTGAATCGTTGAATTAATCATGTAACCGGCGACGGCGACGGCTTCGGCGCGAGAACGACGCACACACCATCGACAAAACTTACTCGGGGAAATGCTCCTCTCGGGGGCGCGTATACATACCATACGTGTTTGCATCCCGTCAATCTCTGCACCGCTGTGCTCGTTCCATATTTAAATGTCATTTACTTTCACGTTTACAATTTTTCTCCGTTCGGAATGAATAGCCAACCGATTATAAAGCCGCAGACAACTCATTAGATGGTGATTAAACGTGGAGGTGAACGTATTAGGCGGTTTACGCGTGCCCGACCGCAGGATGCGTCCGTCCATTAATCTCCTCGAAGTGCGTGGGAGGATGGAAGGAGGGTACCGGTGCCGCAGTGCTTCCAACAATACACCCACCCTTTTCGCTCATTCAAGTGTTTTGCTTGATGTATTTCGCGCGCGCATACCATCCTTAGACTCACTCCGCACGGAGGACGACGCGACGTCTAAGATGTATGCGGATTCTGCAGCAATAATGGCTGCCAGCGCAGAAATTAGACTAGTAGGCGGGCACCACAGGGTCAAAATGAAGCAGATGCGTACAACCCCCAAACACATTCATTCATTCAATTAGGGCGATGTGTGAAGGGTTTGTTAGAGGAAAAGAATTGAACTAAGTATGACCTTTGAATCATTCATTTTATCGCCAACAAAAGGTAATGAACGCGAAAAAAAAGTGCGAACTACACGTAAAATGACTAGCAACTCACATAAAAACTTATTCAGACACAATTTCATATTATTACGTCATGGAAACAATAGTTTCCTGTGCAAAATTATTATGCGGATTAGCACGAAACACAGCCGTCAAACAAACCCTTTTGTGGCCCGCATGATTTTAAACACCTCATTCACATTCGTCGGTGGTGGCGTAACGCGGTCGAAAGTATATTTTATTATTAATCACACCAGCCGTCGCGTCGCGTCGCCGAGACGCACACCGCCCGCTAATTGCGATTAACCGCTAATGGCGCGACGCGGCCGCATTGTGTACGAGTTATCGTCGACGCACTAAGACCCAAAGCAAGACTTTGCAAAGTTGCCGGCAGTTGCGGTTGCGATGATGAATGCACGCCTAAATCAAATCGTAGGCTATGCGAATCGCAAGTACTTTAACCAGCAGCAAACAACTTGTAACGTTTTTAGGTTTTTGCGCTTCGTTTTGTGCTCGTCACGGCATTAACAATAACAAACAACGTCGTCGTGGGTATCAAGTTTCATTGTGCAGTGTTGTAATTTGTGCGATCGATGTTAAACAAGATGCATAATTAATTGCATTCGAACGAACAACATTCAAACACGTTGATATTTATGGTTGTATTTCGCCAACAATGCATGGCGCTTAACGAGCCTGTTTTGTTTTCAAGCTTTATTTCCTCCTCGACGACGACTATATATATATATATATTACTCGCCATTATGTATAAAATATGCGCCCTCACACAACGAATAATTAATTACGCCGCATTTTTCTTCAAAACTTAGTCGGTAGATTGCGGCGAGCAGCGGAATGCTGTGCATTTCTTTCGCACTCGTCACAGGTGAATATAATACGAGAGTCCGATGGAAAGCGATGGAAAGTCGACTGGTTTTTGATATTCGCGAGCGCGCGGCGCGGAGAAAACCAACTACACTACCGCCGCATGCATATAGAAAAGCTTGTTTGCCAACTTGTTCGCGTACTAATTTATTCAAGCATAGTTACGATAAATAATGCATCACGGAGTCGTCTTTCCATGCAGCTGAAGTGCTTTTGCATCTTTTTCCAAAGTGGCAAACATTTATTTATCCAACTACGGTTAATAATAATTGATGAATAAATTATTATTTTTCCACACAAAGGTTTTTCGGCGCCGTCTAATTAATAATTAATGACAAATTTCAAGCGGTAACAATGCGCGACCATTAATAACCCGTTCGCGAACGCGTTGATCTCAGTTGATCTTCGTCATCTTTTCGCTTACATTGAGAATGTCTTCTCACCTGTGATAAATTACTGCTGGCGATGAGGAGGAGTAGAGGGCAGGCACCCCCGTCGCACACGATTATTGCCGTTGTCGCCAATGACGCCGAGCAAGGCAGGTTGTGATTTTCGTCCTGTAAAGTGAAAAAGGATCAATTCCCAACGGTCCGCCGTGCATGTGTATCCGAGCAATCCTCTTACAAATCGTCCTTTGCGCTTCTATAATAACAAATCCTTGATTTATGTGTCAGCGCCGCACACGATTCCATACACAGGACACGGATGCGCCGCGAGAGGAATGAAGATGAATGAAAAAAAATCGGCTTGAAAGGAAGAGGCTGCTGCGTGCGCGATGATGAGGTGGGCAGCGCACAGAATGAAGTCTATTATGTGGCTGATGCGTGCGGGATTAAGTTTCGAAATGCGCTTTCAAGTCGAAATTTTCAATGAGTACTTCATCCTACGACTATCTTCCAATTCCCGAGAGAGAAGCCTCAGTGGGCTACAGTCATATCATTGCTTCTCCAAATAAAAAACGGACTTTTAAACGGGTGGATTTAATTATAACTGCACGGCGCGGCCGCGGCGTTGCGAGAGTGAATAACGCACGAGGTGTTTAAAGGTCAATTGACCAAAGTGCTTATGTTAATGCGCACAAAGCACACAGCGCGTGCGTGGGTGTTTGAAGCCGGTGTCAAGTGGACATTTTGTTAATTGCCAGTGAACGTACTTTACCTACGAGTGACGAGCAATTATTCTCAAACCTCACAAATGCTTATACATCGAATTAAATAACATGAAGAATTTAATTGTAAATAATTTCAGCGTAGATGATTAATTGTTTGTAAATGTTTGACTAGTGATATCAGCACAACTCGCATTGCAGCGATTGCGTCACGCGGAATGTGTAAACTATGTTATGCGAATTGATTTATTGCGTCTCGGACGATTGGTCCGCAATTTTATTACTTCATTTAAGTGCGTTGGGATGCATGCGCATATTGCAGTTTGCGCGGCGCGTTCCCAATTGATGAAAATTGCGTAATTGGAATAATTGTTATGCTGGTCGGCGCAGCAGCACATTCCATGCTTTACGGCTCTTTTCCATTGCCGACAATAACTATACAGCCGCTGTACAAATATTACTCGTGTGCTGTAGACGTGCGTTACACGTGGATAATTATATTATACCACGGAGCGGAATGGCAGCAAATATCGCAAGTCACAAGCAGCGCATAACGCACATTGCAGCGTGTTACCACCCGTTCGGATTTAGCGATGCAACGATGCGTCATTAGAAGTTACACACCAAGTTATTGTTGATTTAAACTCGCATGCAGCAGTGCAGCAGTTCGCCATCGTGCGTCATCTTTAAATTGTCGACATCACTCACCGCAATTTGCGCGTTGCGTCGGTATCAACTTTTGGCGGGGATTCATAATTGAATTGCTGAACTTTTATGTTGACATGTTGCCTACCTGCACTCTGCGGATCGCAAATGCAGTTAGCGCGCAGGGTAAGTAAACAAAGCGCTTACTTAATACTTGCGCGTTGCAAACATATGTTTGTTGTATCAGGAGCGTGCTCAATCCTCCACAAGAAGTATATGTGGGTGTATCGTGTTCGCCAGCTGTAATCCGGTTGTTATCTTCGCGGAAAAGTTGCAAAGAATCCTCGCGCTCCTCGCGCGTGTGTTCAGTCTTACACCTCGAGAGAATAACGCAAGCGGAAGAGTTATCTCGTTACATGCACTTACTATCTATCAGTGCTGCGCGCTGAATGCACTTGTAGTCCCATTTCGCAAAGGTATAAGCGAAAACCAACAACAACAACAACTATGTAGCTGGTACTACAACAATGCACTGCAAATAACGCAAATCTGAAAAGTTTCAACAAATAAAAGTAATGCGTTCGTTTCTGTGCTGTGTTGCAGGTAAATATTGCCGAGTGTACTTCTTCTTTCGCCTGGGCACCACTTTACTTTACGTTCATTGAACTATTGCATTGCGCGCAGTAAGTGACGTATAGTTTTTCCAAGTACGATGCCGTTTGTTGTGTGGAACAACAACAATGGATGGTCAACTCCCACAAGACTTCGATGGTGTGGGACGCTCTGTTTATTTGTAAAAAGATAGCGACATTGATTTTTGTAGCATATGTTGAACACTCCACTGACTGAGTTTTATTCTACATGAACTTGTCAGGTAACAGCATCACTGGCAGCAAATTACGCCCGGCTTTTCGAACACAATGGCAGAGCGAACTATAGACGACGTAATTGCGATCTAATGTGTGTTATTTAAATAATGGATGCGAACGAACTAACGCACGCACGGATTACGAGAGTTTGTGTGCCTTCATTATAATTTCAAATCATCGGAGGGCGTTGCAGTTGCCGGCGACCCTTCTTTGCGCTAGATGAGAAACGGATTGGCTATCGATGAGGATAAACGCACAATGCGCATCGCGATGCAATGCACCATGTTTTTATTCTTGTTGTTGTTGCTGTTGTGCACACGCTTCCCCGGTCACGATCGCTTATAATGAGCGCAGTTATGAATATTAAAGAGTCTTAAGAGCATGAATGTGCACGGAATAAATAACAGAATTGAATATTATGTTGAGGTTACGGTCATGCGCGGCCGTAGAGGAAGGAAGATTATGAAAGCTTATAGATGGGCGGTGAGATGGTAGAAATTTTCAGCGCGTCGCGAACGTGACTTGGATTCAATTCGGCTTCAATTATTTGCGATGCAACTTTTCGGTTGAGTAATTGAATAGTAGCTCTGTATTATAGTATATTTGCCCAATTATTTTTAATTGGATGTTTTAATTATGTATGATTTCTCATTTGCTGATTTTCTACTTCTGCGGGGGGAATTTGATTACTCACCCAAAGGGATTGCTGTTCTTTGTATATATAAATTAAGCAACATAATTGTACCATTGGGAACTGTTTTGCAGTTTTTTGAGATTTAGGGAAAAATTGCTACAGCCAGGTGGATAATATTTCACATGTCAATATGTGCGCTGGACGCTCCCCGCATGGCCGACGCCGAACGACGCGACGGGAGGAAACAAGACATTTGCGCCAGCGAGAAATATGATACACTCGCGTAAAAAAAGTCCTTCGACATGTCAACGCGGTGGGCCGATTATAAATTAAACTCCCGGCCGTCCCAACGCCGGCCGCCGACCGACGCCGACGCCGACGCGGGCGATTGCATTCGGCGACTTTTGTGCAGACGCGTGAAAAAAACTCGGAATTGAAGTGCAACCGGCGATTGCACGTAATTTATGTGTGTAACGAGGCGCTGCGTGCGAACGGGCGAATTTGCAAAACCGATGCCCGGAGTGGTGCCCAGAAATAATGCAATTTTTTACTCGTCCGGCCCGGCGCCTTCGCCATTTCAATATAGTACTACCGCCATCGTCACGTGTGAAGCGATTATTACCGCTCAAAATGATATATTTCCGCATTTCTCTTGCGCATCGCATATTTTATTATATTTGAAAATCAATGGCGCGTTATTTGTCACCGCCCGAAGCGCGCTACGCACGCACGCGACTACATATTCGATTGCGGTTGACGAGTGAGCACGAGCCCCAAGGCAGAATGCCTGTGATGGACATTTGACGCACATGTTCGATGTGAACGATTTGGTATCCGGTCCGTCACGCGCGCGTTTCGATAAATGTAATTTAATGAATGTCTGAATGACGCTGCCGCATCGCAATGTGGGCGCTGTCATGAGTTTCAGGCCTGCCTGAAAATACCGCGTTGCCCGTCCAGTTTGTTGCATATTGATGCCTCTAGTTCAATAGTGTGTAAATATTTTCAATCTGCATGCAACTTTTTTAATCTCACTGGCACCGGTGTTTGTTCAATTAAGAAACATTGCCGGAAACTTTTGTTGCAAACAGTAATCAACAATATTGGAATATTTTTACAACTTTGGCGATACGTAACGTACCTAAGATGTGACTGGAAAACTATTTCTAGCGGACGACCGTTTTCCGGTGGAATTTATTGCTGTGTGGATAGTGCATCGAACTGCAAGCGCTGCGCTAAATAATAGAAAGCCCGCCAAAACGATATTCGCAACCTGCGCACGCTGCAATTAAAACCTACTAATTATATTTTAATTGTTATTTATTAATAGGTGTGACCCGGTCGCATGAACAAGAGGACGGTCGAAATAATAGCCATTCGCAATTGCGCGCGTTCCAAAATAATTTCCGGCGAGTCGGCAAATTCGCAAATAATTACGGATATTATTTGCGAACATTTTTATTCAATTAATGCGGACGTGATTTACAGGCGGCAGCGGCGTCTTCTTTAATTTGAAAACTTAAGGCGCAATTATTCACTCGCTCTCTGGAGCCCTCACATCGTCGCATTAATCACGGCACGAGCTGCCTGCCTGGCTCGCTGGCTAGCTGGCTCACACACACACACGCCCAACAAGGACGACGGGACGAAATAAATTTTATTATTGGCTTACATAAGGCACAGAAAACGCGCAACACACCAACACCCACCCTTGTGTTTGGTGAGGGTGGGGTGGCAGTGAACCACACACACACACCGTCATCATAGGTGGTGGTTGAGTGTGGGTGCGTGCCGGGAGGTGCGCTAAGGTAGAAGCGCGCGCGCCACCCCGTGATCCTTGTCGTCCTGCGTCGGCGTCGCAGTCGCAGGCACTCGACGCAGAGAGTAATGGTCGTCATTCGTCATATTTATTGCTTCTTTATGATCCTCGCTGGAGGATTTTATTAAATGTGCATTAAATATTTAGCTTTGCGAAATGGTAAATGGTCTCGTAATTCTGTTGCGAAAAATGTAATTCTGAAGGCACAACAGCAAAGTTCCGGACTAATTGTTAATCAACCAATGCTTTTCGCACAAGCGTAAAGTAAAACACCTGAATGTATACATTTATATTGCGCACACGAATAGGAATCGATTCCACATTTAGTACAGCAGATATACAATGACCGCAATTACGTATCGAACGCCAGCGAGCGTACAGCGCTCACGGATCGTGTGACACTTTAAAATCGTCAACGCCATTATTGTATTGTCGCCCGCGTGTTTGCAGGTCGATTGTCAATTGCTAACAACGTTAAGTGGAAAGTAGAACTCGACCGAGACACACCGTTGCTTTGTAAACTAAACCGTTTTCTAGCAACGTTTTATTCGTATATTCTTTATCCCAATAAATTCAAATTTGATGATCTTTACTCTTACACTTCGTGCGAACGTTAATAATATATCGCCCTCTGTGTGGAACCTAATACTGTTTGATGTAACAATCTACTTGTATATACACACAACATTGTACATTCAATGATTACAATACAGGAAACATTACAGACCCGAACAGAAAGAGCGACGCGCATTGATTTCAGCAGCAATGCGCCTTTGAGTCGCGCTGTTTCTTTTATCTTCCTGTATCCTTTATCATAGCCTATCTGCTCTACGGCACAACACGAATAAAACAAAACGCGGAAAGCAGGCAGCCCACCCGCCCCGAAATTAAAATTTAATTACACGATTACTGGTCGGCAACTGCTCTTTCTACGTATTAAATTATTTCGTTCAGGAATTCAATCAGACCAACCAAACCAAACGACCTTTTTCCTTTCTGCTTCAATTCTCTGCTGTCTCGCTGTCTGCTTGTTTCATCACACAGCGTAACAAGCCGCCTACAAAAAACCATTCGATTTGCTTCGTGATTTTAACCACCACGCACGAGGACATTGTTTTTTGCGGAATGGAAATCAATGCAAAGCCAAAACGGCAATAACGCTCAAAACTTCGTTAATACCCACAGCAATGCGGGTGTGATTATGCATTCGACGCGTCGAAAAGATAACGACCCAATCGACACACAACTACACAACATATTTACTGTTGGTGATGCTTGTGGCGGTGGTGCTTGTTGGTGGGCCAATTTCATCCCCCAAATGAATGGTGATCTCGCTGCGGGTGCTGTGTGGCAGACCGCATCGCCGACAATCCTATCGGCGACGTTAAAAACATGGCCGCGCGCGCTTTCATAAACTCAAACAAATCGCGCAATTAGGCGATTACACAATGGGCTAAAACCATTGATATTGAAATAGATATGGATCGCATGGAATGCTCCAATTTGGGGCTTATTTCGATGTATAATTAAATTTTAATTGTGCGCCGTTAATTCGCAATTTCGCAGCGTGCGCGTGCGGCAGATGACAATGCGCGCCCGAAATGAGTTTGTTCTTAGAAAGAAATGCTGGGCAGAGCGAAAGATGAAGTTGTGCGTTGGTGCTGTAAAATTGCGATTTAATTACTCCGAATTAATTCCGCTCGACGAAAAATCACGACAGAGGACGCCGCGGCGCGCCGTCGTAAATATTAATTTACTCTTGCTCTCCTCCCTCTGCATACGCGAACGTTATTCGCAATTAACTTGTGATTATTGATTCGCCGCCGCGCATTCACTTTATCAAAGTTCGCGCTGGAGTTCGATATTCAATAAATTTATTGGCGCGGAATGATAATTCGGCAAGTAGAGCAATATTAATATATCAAACTTTAAGCGCCGACCGTCGGGAATATGTAAAAACTCACCTGTGACACATGTTTGCCTTCCGGCCGGCCGCGAAAGTAATCACACCGCGGTTGGCGCACGGAATCTGAATATTTGTCACATTCAATGATCGCACCCCGAATGGTGCGGCGCGGGTAACGTATAACGACCATCATCACCTTTTCATCGTTGGGGGGCGGGCGGGATGGAGGCGAGTTTCGCGGTATGCTCTCGTTCTCTCCGCGCGCGCCCTCGCCGGACGGATGCATTCATTCGTGCGCCATCCAGCGTGAATCTTTTCATGCGTCGCACAATGCGAATTATATCCAGTCGTTGGCGTCAGGAAGCCGGCGCCGAAAGGCGTCTGGGTTAAAGTTGTAACTTTATTACACCGACCCACCACTACCTACTACTCTGCGCGGCGGATTTTGCACAGCGCATTGATTTTTCCGGCGCTGGAAAACAAAAAGCATGTAGGTTGATAGGTAATAGATCATAGCAAGGAAATTACATATTGTTATTCTTTATCCACATTGCCGATGGAGATGAGAAACACACTCGTACAAGCTTCCAATTTCAAAGCAACTATAACTTTCAAGGTTTCTGGAATTTTTTCGGTATCATTTTGTGATTTGTTGAACTAACAACATACCCTGTAGAGTTACGGTAGGGCATGCGACACGCCATCGCATTTTCCGAATGTCCTTGACAAATATTTATGCCATTGCCAACGATTTTTTCTATTAAAAGTAAATACTCGATGGACGGTGCGCGGCCGGCGCGGCGCCGTGGGCAGCGGCATGATGTAATGCGTTAGAATCACGAAAGGTTTTCGATCGCGGCGCGCCGCCTAGATGTATTTCTTATCCTCCGTATCTTGCGTCGTCGGCGTCGTCGTCATCATCATGCGCAGTTCAGGTATTATCCTCGCGTTTCTTCAATTCCGCCCGGCCCCGAAAACTATGACGGTTTGGGTGTCGTGCGCGTAATGTCCGCCGCGTGCGCCATTACGGCGCGGCCCACGATACTTAACTCTACTTATGCCATTATACACGCACTAATGTACTCATACCGCTCGTGTAACGCGGGATTTATATGGTGTAATTCGAATTGAATGAGCCCTCTCCGAATGTATACTTATGCAATCAAATGGAAACAGCCACTTGCAAAAGTTTGCAGGCGCGTTCGCTGAAATGAGTGCCAGTCGATATTATTAAATGATTTGAATACGCATTCAAATTCCTTTACGTTTCATTCGCCAACCGAAAACTTAATTAATTTTTCGCCGACGCTCTATTCAGGCGGCGGTCGCTTGATCGTGAATTACAGTGTCGAGTGCACTAAAATCGCACACAATAAACGCATAAACATGCCCTGCTGCTGCCGGTAGGGTGGGCAGGGCATATGCACTTCAATGCACAAAAGAGTGCAAAAGGCGGCGCAACGGTTAATTCCGCACGCGCTCATAATTGCTGCTTTTTAATATAAACACGATGGTGCAGAGGACGCGATGCTTATCCGCAAATTGCGCACCAACATTTTCTAACTCGAAGCGGAAATTATAAGGTCGTAAATTTACCACGAACCACCACCACCACCACGAATCGTTGCGTTGGCGCCGATCCCCGCTTGGTATGACTTATGGAATCGATGTTTCGCCCATACGCTTAATATCATGCTTATTAATAACGCGCAATTTCAATTACATATTTTTCGATGATAAGTAACAGATTAATTTCACTTCACTTCGCTGACAGTCCTCGCAAGACGTGCATCCGACATAATAAATTGAAATTTTATGATGGTGCTCGGCGCGCAACGCGAAAATATAACTTTTCGTGCGCGAAATCCATTTAAGCTCTTCCGCCACCACTTCTTGCCGAAGCTCTCTCTCCGCCACTTTTGAACTTTGCGTTGTTGATATGGCCGCGAAAGTTATACAAACGCGAGTGCGCGCACGCGCCCAGTGAGAATGATAAAATTGAAACTATAAAAGTAACAAAGTGAAAACTCGGAAGTTAATGTCGCCCGGAGTTTGCCTGCCAACAGCGGCACAATGCGCTACGTAATGGACTCAAAATCCCTTCGCCCGAAAACGATGCGCGCGATTCGCAAATTTATCATGAATATAATTAATTAATATTAATGGGATGGGCGGCCTTTTGCGCGCTTCAAACGTACAATTTGCGAGCAGCGAACAAAAAAAAACACACACACAGGCCGCGAACAGAAATTTTTCCTGTCGACGGCGTCCTTGTCCGCGTCAACAATTAGCTTGTTAAATTCGTGTCTCCGCCTACCCCTCGCTTCTCACCGAGCGGGCTGCGAAACTTTTTAATTTGATTTTTTGTCCATTTATGTCATTTCCTTGTCGTGTGCGCGCCGCGTTCTCGCTTGATGACACCCGACAGAGAAAGAGAGATACCATCACCCCGTTCCACGCACCTTTCCCGCCATTGCGCACGCAATAAAATTTCCGCCCGTTTTTCCGCCCGACGTCGACGCGTCTTTCGAGTGTCCATTATATTTTCCATTGCTCTGGCGGAAAGGCCGCGGACGGCCGCCCATTGTCTACGGTGCGAGCGAAAAAATTGCGGTGCCGCACAAAAGTTTCGCTTATGCGGTGAGTTTTTTTTTTTGGTTGCCGCTGCTGCTGGTCGTCGCGATGAATCTGGGTTCGGGTCGGGTAAAGGTGAGAGTGGATGTGTGTTCCGTGCAAAATCCACCTTTTGCGTTTGTTGCGAGATAAACGACGAATGCGCGGTCGGACGCGACCGAACACTCGGATACGAATCACTGTGAGTGGGTGGGTGGGGTGTGTGTGTGGGCATGTTGTTTCCCTTCGGGGTTTGTCAATGTTTTACCATTCTGTTTCCGGTTTATTTAGAATGCATTACAAGAGTCGGAACCTAGTACCTATCGTATGTAGTAGGTAGGATGAAAAATATATATTTTTACTCGTAATTGAATCAAACGAGACGTAGCTCGGATTGCGTCTAATTGGATTCGTTAAATTCCAAATGCGGAAATATTTATTCAGTTTTATATTTCACTCAAATTGATGCGCGCGGTGTGCTTAATTAATACTATTTATTCGAGTTGACGAGCCGATGGTGGATTGTTCGCATTGCCGATATTGTTTTGATTACATTTAAAACAAAAGGCATTGTGATTGGAAGTAGAGCAGCGCCATGTGTGTCATGATTATCCGCGTGTAAAGATTAGCAGGACTATTATAAGGACTATCGGGCATCTATCGATAAGCCTCGAAATTGCAGTTGCGAACGCGCGAAATATTGTATCCTTTGACAGCTTAATTAAACGGAGACGGGCATTCGATTGTCTTCGTGCACACAATGCCGCCCCCGAATGCGCTCACTCTATCGAGTTTGTCTAATACACTAATAAACACACACACCCACACATTGCCAACCGGGAATGTATGTTAATGACGGCGGTGGCGGCGCGCGTCCACCAACACCCACCGCCTCGCTCTACCTTGCACTTCCGCTTGGGTGCTGAAGGATGCCCCAACCATTGCAATGCGTACGCGTTGCCACTCATCAGCGCCATGCATTATTGAGCGTTCGATTCGGCGCGCGCTATTGTAGTCATTGCTTGTCAGTGGGCGATAGATGGGATAGTGATGATGATTAAAATTTCAATTTTAGTGCCATCATCATCTGTTTGCGTTACGGCTTGACCCAATTCCCCAACCCCGTTATTGATGGCGTATCGTTTACGTTCTTACTTGCACCACGGCGCGCCGTCATTGTTTAATCAGAGAAATACATTATCGATCTAGCAACACACAGCAGCAGCAGCAGCAGGAGGCTGCGATAGGTACCTATATACCCATCGACTTTAGCAAGTAAATAAATAAATTCGTAGGTAAACTGCTGGTGCGTAGCAAAGTGCCAGCCTGGGGCCGGCGCCGGCGCCCGCAACACAAACACACATGCGGCGCGCACCCCTTTATCTCCAAGCCATTCCATTGGGGAAAGTGGGCAGGATGAGGTGGAGGAGGGCATCTCTTATTACATTCGCACGCCAGCGCTCTTGCTCATCTCTATTGTTATATTCAGGCCCGTGTGCGTCGCTTGTCTTCGTCTTCGTCTTCACGCTTGCTGCAAACGCGTATTTTCCGTTTTATAAGTGCGCAAAGATCAACCGACAGAGAGAGACAAGGTTTTGGTCGCATCGTCGCAGCGCGATAATATTTTATCGAAATAAAACTCGCTTCTTGTCTCTTCCCTCTGAGTGGGACTGAGCGCATGAGAGCATCCCTCTCGGCGGAGGAGCGATTTTCGAAAAGTAAACAACGCGCATTGCGGTACTCGTGCGCGAACGTTGGACGACGACGACGACGTAAAAAGAAAAGCTATAAATACCGATTCCGGGGGAGTAAATAAATTGAGATGGGGGTGGCGGCAAGGACACGGAAAACCTCTTCTCCGTGCTGCCGCACACCGCCTCCCAAGTAATGATAATGTCAGAGTTAATCTAATTGTGCATTCGTTGACACTCGGGCGCACACACCACCCAAAAACCACCCACCAACCCAATCGTTGCGAAATGCGGAAAAAAGCATCGACGATTTACGGCTTGTTGACACGGAAACTTTCCGCGTATCTCTCTCTCTCGGAAATGTATTTTCTAATTTGAAAACCCATCATTTCCGCTGCCTACATGAAGGATGTGAATGGAGAAAATTGCCCGTATTCATCGCAAATGTACATACGTACTTATACAAATCCACACGAAATCCGACTGTCAGCAAAGGATGATGCGCTGCTTCATAACGAACCGTCCGCGTCGGAGACGACGTTGGCATCGTCCACTCAGCAAGTGCCTGTACTTTTTCATTTAAATCGAACCTTCGTGTCGTCGTCGTCGTCGTCGGCGGCGACGGCGGAGGCGGTGGCACCGCAGAGCAATCGCATTCACATTGATTCTGTCATCTGCAAATATTTCACTCGACGCCGGCAAACGAATTATGATGAAACCGGGTGGATGTGCGGGAATGTGGGGCGCCGCGCGCCGCCACCAGTCGCGCATGAAACGCATATCGATTTGATGGGCTGCGCTCGTGGGTGCCGCGCGCCGCGCGCAACTCATGCAAAAACCATTCAACGGGTAGAAGAAATCGTTTCACGAACGTATATTAAACATCTGCATGATGTCTAGACTTGTTTTTCATATTTTAATTGCGTTGAAATAACACGAATTCAATTAATATGCAATGATAAGACTGAATATTAACTCTTTATAATTTTGCCACCGAAGGAAAGGGGTTATCTCATGAATCAAGCGCGCAAGTTGCTTATTTACTTCATGAGTAGTAACAATAATTGTAATTTATATCGGGTCAGTACTTGTAGCGAGGCGTAGCCTAAAAGCTTTTTCGAAAGCGGCCACCCTTTACTTCCCCTCCCGTTGGCTTCTTTGAGACGGGGGTGGCTTATTTGTCCATTATACTATTCCAGCGGGAGTGTGGCGCGTAAAGTTTCCGTTTAATTGTCTTATAATTCTGCGTCGACCGAGCGCGCCGTATTACTTACACCCCTTACCTACTAGTTGTTGCTGGGCGCCGGCGCCGGCGCTGTACTCGTAAATAAACTTTAAAAACTAGAATTTTACGGCGTCACGGGATAATTAAAGTTAACAATCCGTTCGTTTTGTAGCATCAAACTCGCGGTGGACATCATGCGGCTGTTTTGCTGTTGGGTCCATTGAAGGAAGTGTAGCAATGAGGATGTGCTCGATCCATCCTTCTGCTGCGTTTATTATAAAGTCTTTTGTGATTTTACGGGCCACTAGCCGGCAACCGACATTAAATTTTGATGCGGTGTGCGCAGGAATCGTAATAAACTTTCAGCCTTCCGATGATTACATTCCGCCCACAAGATCGATTGTGACCCTCGATATATTAATTTTATGTTTACACGAAATGCGCATCCATAATTCATCCAAAAAAATGTTTTATACAGATTGCAAGCAATAGCGCGCTGTGAATCATATTTCATCTTAATGGTCCTGCAATTGTGCGCTACGCGGAAGGATATAGATAAATAATTATCCGAAATTAATTTCGCGAGCGGGTTTTTTTTTCTGCATCCGTTTTGCAAATAATCCAAGATAAATACTCGTAACCGCATTATCCGACTAGCAGCAACAAGCGCCCACCCACCCACGCATTCATTCATTTCGCCTCCCAACGCGCGCGTAATCCATTCGACAAAATTTATTTCCTTTTATTATCTACGTATAGACATGGGGCGAGTGTATAGTCACCGTCAGATTAAACTCGCTTCGATTGAGAGCAGCGCCCAGAGAGTATTTACGTAAATATGTATACTGTGCGCGAAGCAATCGTAATCAATGGTGGAAACAAGGCAAACATAAGGACGATCGCCATTACTATTCCACTCCGCGTTCCACCTCTCTCCTCCTCCACCTCCTGCTTCTGCCGCGTTCCACTGTTCCAGTGTGCTCAGATTAACTCGAAACGTTTTAATCTAATTACAACATTAAGCGCCAGGCGGGAGGCGGGCGAACGAATTGGAACGAAAGCGCCAACGAGTATATCGGGTTTGGGACCGGGGATGATGCGGTTTGGGAATCGTGCGAAAATGTTATTCGCAGCCCTCACCCGCTCACGACCACCGCCGCCGCGCCGGTTGTGATGTTGTGAACGAACAGGCGATATGCTTGCACAGGCACGCATCCATTTTTATCAACGATTAGAAAAGCACACGTATTTCGCACGCCACGAAAGCAAAGACTGGCTTCTTGCCACTCGCCGTTGAAAGTGTGGATGCAGTAGTTTCCGTTCAGTGTCGGTCCAATATTTATTTTTCCACGCGTGCGTGCGCAATTTTATCTCGTTCTTTACTTTTCTGCGCGGAACATAAATAGAAAAGTAGTCTCGTTTTATTCAAAAATAGCCGTTGGAGATCATCGCTGATGGGAATGTGCTCCTTAACCATGCGGATCAAGAGTAATCGCGCGTGTGTAATTTTTGAAGTCATATCTCTACTGTATGTTTAGTTTACTAGAAGAAACGTAGTTTTGTGCGCATAAGTTGTAGCGACTTTGTTGTTATATGGAATCTGTAGCAATGTAGTAGGTTTGATGCGTGCCGTAAACAGAATATACCGGCAGCAATTCAATTTTATTCATATATTGATAGGGAGAAGAAACTACCACTACAACTCTGGCGCATCGCAGTTTTATGGTAACGATAACACCCCCTGCAACTCTGTTGCCAACGGTATTGCATTGCTGTCATTTCATTGTAAAAGAAACAACGTTGGCGATAACGCCAAACTGCGTTGCGTATTTTCCCCGGTGCCAACCCCAAAGCACTTGCAAAGGAGTTTAGTGCTGCATCTCCCTTCCTGTTGTTGTTATTGTCACTCGGTATTCGGAAAGATGAAAACTACCATCAGACACAAGTTAATGCGTTTTGGCACGTCGCAGCGCAATAAAAACCAACTAATTGCTGTTATTTCCCGCGCATCTGAAATTAAAAATCAATTTTGGTTCTTGACTTTCATATACCTTGGAAAACTCCCGTGTTTTTTTTATTGTTGCTGCAAGTCGTAAATGTAAACGGCATTCAATCATATTCCTGCGCACGCGGAAATTTTAATTTCGTCCGACTGACTCCGGACCGGCCAACAACGAGAGGGGCGGTGGGTATGACCTCTTCACCTCTTCGGTTGTCATAAAAAAACCCGCGTCCGCCTGCGTGCGTTACGAATGGTGCGCGGCGCGGCGCGGTCTCTTCGCTTCGATTGCACGTTTCCGCATTTGTTATTCCCTCGTTACGCATAAACGCGTTTTAATATTGTTTGGCCGTCATGATATACGAGCGGTGATGCGCGGGAGGAGGATGGGGTGCGGTCGTAACAGGCCGCACCACCGGCGCTTCCTGTTGGAATCGTTAAAATGCGCCACCCGCATTGCCGCTGAACGAAAATTCGGTTGAAATTAATTCGCCAAGAGGCAGCAGCAGCACCCTTCGCGCGTGAATGGAAAGTGGCGCCCAACCACTATTTAATGACCTATCTATTTGACTCGCCTCCCCTTCTCTGTAATGCGCCGCGCATATATCTCTGCCATTGTTTTACGTAATAACAAATTCAATTGAATGGTGCGGTGATGGCGGGGGTGGTGGTTGGTTGGGTGGGGAAATGGCGGTTTTATTGTCGGCGGTGTAATAACGCAACGGTAAGTAGCGACATGTAATGCACACACGCGTGCAGGTCGTGGCATGAATTATGACCGGCGAAGTAATAATACTTAAACCGCGTCGAATCGTGGCGCATAAGAAACGAGAGCGAGCTGGCTATATGTATAGTGGCCATGCATTTAAATGAAAACCCAACCGATTAACTATAATGATGATGTTTTTCGCTCGGTTCCACCCCGCCATCATCGTTTTTGAATTTTGCTCGCGCGCGTTTTGTGAGTGTGTCGTCGTCTATCGATTGATTCCTCTCCGGCGCGTCGCGGCGCGGCGTATTAGCGGAAATGTTTACGAATTCACGACGTGTCCTCCTCCCGCACCTTTCCCATACATTCCGCGCATTCATACATATGAAGGCGCATATTCAAAGAAGGTCGTCCTTTGAAAACACAACCACCCACGCGCCCGCCCGTTCGTATTGATCGTCCTTTTGGGACCAAGCGCATCTTCTTCCTTTTCCCCACGTTCGGTTTACATTCATATTTTCTTTTGTCATCTGCCGCAAAGAGGAGGAGGAGGCGGGAGCAAAATTGAACGACTTATCTCTTAACAGGAACAACAACAACAACAACAACAAGAATCGTGCATCGGGTAAGAGGAGCACGCGCAGGTGAGATCAAATATTATCGCGGCGTCCAAGAAAAACACGCCTCGGTCACGCTCCGGTTCAATTTCACATTCGATGTTTTCCGCTCGGGCGTTCTTCCGCTTACGTATTCATCGACGATGATAATATAATGTGCGTGTACTTTTGCACGGGAATCCTGTTGATATTCCTTGGTGCGCGCTACGCGAAGGTAAATATAAATAGCTCTCGACGATAAGGCAGACGTCGTCGGCGTCGGCGTCGTACGGAAATGCTTGCATACAATTTGAGGTTTGCCTTTGGATAGGGCTTTAAAGCAATTTATATTTTTCTAGGAATGGTTATGTCGAGAGGTTAATTGCGTACAAAGAGATTTACTTTTTGCTTTTGGTGTTATTCACAAAGAGGAAATTGTGCGTTATTCAAGGATCACCCACTACCGTCATCATATCGTGACGCGTCGACGTCGACGCCTGCGTCTTCCATTTGGTAATATAAAATGCAAATATTTTGTTAGGACAATAATAACGGACCGCGCGTGCATGCGATATGAAAATCAGCGTAAATCATACATAAGGGAGATGGCGGAAGAAAGCATAATATTTATATTAAAACGCCACTTTTGGGCCGCTCGCCCGTTTTGATATCAGACTGATAGTACGTAAGAGAGGGAGCTGGAGAGAGATAGCACCACTCCTTTGGCAAACTGACAAGGGCTGTCGAGTGTATGAAAGCATCACCACCGCCAGCGATCATCCCCCTCCCGCAACCGACAATGGCAATGCAAATAGATAAGAATGGCAATGTGTGGGTGGATGGAAAACCAACTCCAGATGAGCCCCGAGTGCCCTCTTCGGTTTCGACTGCGAAAACAATTCAACGGTCAGCGCACCATTGGAAAATGAAAAGGACAATCTGGATGCGGCCTAGCACCTAATGGAAACTGTACTAGTTACATGTTTGAAAGTTGTGTTCATTTTTAATAGCACAAGGGACTCGTTGGAAGTGGTTGTAATTCGGGTGCGCTACAAGCCCGAAAGGGGTTTGCGAGAGATTCGAAAACACGCCCGGACTCGGTAGCTCGTTAGCGGTTGGTTGCGTCGCCGTCGCCGTCGGTCGGCGTCGCATCGTTCCGCATAACAACAGCAAATTCTGCGCCGCGAGTAAGAATTATTCGTATTATATTATTCGAGCGAAATTCACCGGCGCGGCTATTACTTATATGCAATCCAACAATGCGCCAGCTGCATTGTGCTGCGGCGTGCATCCAAAACATCCTCGAGGAAGCGTCAAAGACAATGTCCTTGCAGACAACGCGCCACAGATAAATAATTAGTGCCGCCGCGAGCAGGAGGAATGCGTACGCCGCCGCCGCCGGAATGACAATAATGCCGTCGCATGCGCAAAGAACACCGGATATTGCCTCTTTCTTGCGGCTTACAATTAGCTACATATCACACATTGCGCGGCGGAACGACATGAAGTGTGAACAAATTAAATGCAGTTACAAACAGGAGCAGTTGGTGGATTTCATTAGGAAAGTTGTCCGTCCGGAGAGCGCGATGGCCGTGGCAGGAAAGGGGCAATTTATACCCCGTTTCCCCATACCCATCGTCCACATTTGGCTTCCGAACAATGTGTCGTCATGTGCGTTGCATTACGTTACGTTACGTTGATGTAAGTTTATGCAATGCCCGGGCAGACGCAAATGGCTGGCGGCGGGGCTGGCATCGCGGAATGGTCATTGTCGGCGAGAAGTTTAGATTTTCGACTCGTAACGGTGCGGGGGAACGTCCGACGCACGATATACTGACGTCGTCGAGAAGGGGATACATGTGGAAAATGGGCTTTTAGGTTAGAAATTGCACGTTATTTTTCTTCGAACGTATCGCAAGCGCCAGAGGGGTGGCAGTGGCGGTCATATCGCACCCCAGCCAGGACCAGGGATCCTCTTACAATGTAAACTACACCCGCCAGACATTCGCACTTTGCTCCCCCCTTCCCAAACCCACCCTTTCATCCTTTCCGGGCACTTTTCTTTGCATTTTTACTCGCCAACTTTTTGCCCTGCATCTCCCCTGGCAATTGAGGGGCGGTCGCCGTTTTTCGGGCGATTTCTTGCGGTCCCGCCGGGCTTCGAGCTCGGTTGGCTTCATAAAGGGTGCGACTGCTGATATCGACAGACAGGCTCCTCCGGTCTTCTCTGTATTTCTAATTTATAGTTTCGCGTCGACTCACGTATATATTTTGCACTTTCCCGCTTGCCACTCATTATAGCCCCCCCAATGCTCGTGTGTTTTACGATCGACAATAAACAACGTTGTTGCTTTATTGCCTCATAACCACCATATTTCGAGCGCTAATATAATAAAATAGTTGTGGGCGCACGGAAGAAGGCAGCGCGCTGAACCGCTGAATGTTGATTATAAACAGAAAGATATGGCCGGAATGCCGTGGAGATGATATGCATATAATAAACGGGTATTATATGCGTAAACGCTGGATGGCTGGTCGGATTTCATTCAATGTGAATGCATACATGGCTGGCTTGTTGTCACAATCGGAATTTACGCGCGGACGTTTGACGCGAGATATGCGCATAATCTATTTGAGCGCGTAACATAATTTCAGCGTGCGCACATACGCATTATCGCTGCTAATAATTTATTAGGCACCATCATCGACGGGGCGCGCCCGCTCACATCGGATTCCCATTATGTCGCCGGCTCAAGTTTTACCGTATTAGCATAAACGTCGAGCGCACCAAAAACGGGCAAAACTTGCAACTAACATAAATCCTTGCTCCACTATACGTAATTTTCGCACGTGCGAAAGTTTTCAATGCGACCCCTATATTGAATACATATCCCGCTGAAACGAACCCTCTTCATTCGGCACATTTTATTTGTCTTTGCCCCGAGTGCTGCGAGTGCGACTGATGGGATTTTATTAATTTGTGATTTATACATTTTCATATCCTCTTTCTCTTTATATATGTATTTGGAGAGGCGGAAGGTGGGGGATGTATGGAAATCTGTGCGCACGCACACAATTTTCCGCAAACTCTCATTGTCAGTGCAAATATGACAAATTGGCTGCGCGTCTGACTGTGACGCGCGCAACGGATATATCAATACGCGCCGCCGTTTTTCACCGCGTGGAAAATTTTCGCACCGCATGCGACGCACATTTTTTGTCGACACACACGCGCGCGCGTGCACCGATTTATTATTAACGCCCGGGAGAAAAATGTATTGTGCTCACTGCGCCATCGATAATTTTATTTTGCATATTACCATTTATTCTTTTCCCGCGCAATTTGTTCATAGGTGTTGGCGAATGGTTTATCAATATGATGCACTCCCAACGTAAACCCGTATAGCATTTGGCATGATAGCCGAGTTTAAATCGAAAAATCGAATTGAAAAAATGACTCAAAAGCTTTTCGTAACAATTTAATTGCATTCGATATGAGCACTTTGCAAGGATAATAGTTTATATGGATCGCCTAAAAGTGTCGGGATGAAAAATTAATTAATGCACGCTCTATTATCATTAGCGCCGGTGCGCGCCAAGCACCGTTCTTCCGCCCGGGCGAATACAAAGAGAAGGATATCAATTATCAAGGATACGTTGCCATAGCTATTCTACTCGTATTCCACAATACGAGTAGTGGGTGTAGTGTTTGCAAGAAATGCAAATTGAAAACACTGCGCGTTGAATATTTTACACCTTGCAAGCGTTCCATAAACATTTAAACTCCTTTTTTTTTCGTTATTTGGCACAAACTCCTCTCATCTAGCGCATTGTGCCTGATGTCGCATCCGCGTTGTGCTCTATCGCGCTGCGAAATCGGCAACGTGGCGAATACATTTTTAATGTAACTGCCGCACGTGCTTCATTGCCCTGTGCGTCTTACGACGCCGCCGCCGCCGTCGTTGCCGCCTCCTTCACTCCAGCATGCAGCTTTCCGCACCATATACCCGACCCGCTTTTTGCCGGCCACCCCTCGCCAAGTAAGTCGTCGTCGTCGTCGACGGCGTGACATTTCATAAACTTGATTCCGGACACGGACCAACCGACCAGCAGGCACGTAGGAAGAGACATCAGGACGTCTGTCGTTACTTACGCGCGCACCCCTTGCCGCCCGCCGAGACAGAATTATGCACGCCCGTAAAATTCAAACAACTGATTTAACCCACTTTGGGATGGCGTGGACCTAATGTGATCCTTCCCAACTCCTTCTTCATCGCATGCGTATAGGTAGAAAGCGTACACAACGGAAAGAAACCGAATGGGGATGAGTGGAAAAGTTTGCCTAAGTGTTTCTTGTCACACCATCTACGATTTTCTTGGGGGTGCCATTAGACGAAGGTGGCAGTATTGTTATATAATTATAACGAGAGGGGTGGAATGGTTACGATATTGTAGGTAGTGCGTGTGCGTTGGTATTTTTTCTTGCTTAACTTCCGGGTGCGATTTAATTGCTTAATTAGGCGTAGATGCCGACGGTTTGATTAAAGTGTACCTAGAATATGGTCGGCTGGCCCGTATCGTGTCATTCTCACCCTCTCCCCGTGCGCCGCGCGTGGTGATTAATTACTTTTTCGGTCGTGTTGAACAAGATAACACGTCGTTGTCGTGTTGCGTTATATGTTGTTTTTTTTTCGATCGTAATTTAATTAATTTTAATTTTATGGTTTCATTATACGCGCCCGCTGATGTGTTGCCGGCGTGTCATGTTAAATTGACAAAATTGGCGCTGCTGGTAGCAAAAAGATCAAATCGATGAAGTTATCGCGTTTCGCGGATGAACGAAAATGAACTATCGAATGAGGCGAGGAGTCACCCCCACGCTTCGAGATTTATCGCATTAATTAACCGAAACGCCGCTGACAAACCGCTATCTCATTGTCTAATCGATAACGTCAGCGACGAGCTTCTTCGCCAACCGGTACGCGCGCTCCCTCACTTCATGCCGCGTGCTGATGCCATCCGGATGCGTGACGCCAACTGGCGCTCGGTTTCCACATATAAAAATCACTTTAATTGATTTATTCACGATGCGAAAATGTGCCACTGTGGAATTCCGCCGTTTTCCTCTCCCTGCTTTTATTCTTTGGTTTGTTCGCCGAGGAGGACAAGATACGAGGTGAATCTGGGCCGGGGCAATCCCATTTGTAATATTAGCAGAGCGGAACGACGGACGGCGCGCCGGCGGGGAGAGTAAGCAAAGAAGAAGAAGAAAAAAAGCGAATATTTGCACGGGTGGATTGCGAGGTAAGGGGGCGCAGGCGCCCACTCTAAATCACTTAAGCGCAGTGCGAAAACCCATTCGGTAAGCTCCCTGCTCGGCGAGGGGAACGGGGCGGGGGAGCTTTCCACATTTTCGGCTCGGTCAGCTCGAGCCAAATCTGCGCGGGCCGCGAACTTCTTAGCCTCCGGAACTTATAAATAACGCACGCGAGCACGCACGCGCTACTCCTCACCCCCCCTGCATAAAAGGATGCCGCGTTGTTATTCAACAAGTCTCACTGCGCAAACATTACAGGCGGTATCATTCCTCAACCGATAATAATATTTCGATTCAACAAGTTCTTGTTTCGTTCTTTACGCGGCTGGAAATCAAAAGCAGTGTGATCAGCGCGATTTCATGGCATAGATTACAATAAATGATGTTATTCGCTGCTGTTATCTCTTCGGGGCGTTCCGTTTCATTTGTTGCGCTCGCGCTCGTACGTTAAGATTAAAGGTGCTCCAATGATGATTGTGATGTATACGACCCCGAGTTCTTTGCCGTTGGCTGACCTTTTGCAACTCGTAACGGATATAAAACGCACATCTCGATCTCCTCCCCTTTGCGGGAGCCACCGCATTAATCACATTCATCCGTTACATTTTTCAAGTTAGAAATTTAAAGTAATAGTGGTATATGTATTTCGGATGAAAATGGTATATTTTAGAGGATAAATAAAACAGAAATAAGAGAATGGAAATGGAGAAATAAAAAAGGGTTGAAAACCTATTTTCTATATGCATATATCGTACCTCGCCTACATCAGAGCGTGGCTGGCAGACATCTGTATTCAGGAGCCATGCAATTTTCCTTCGTGCCTCTCAGAAACACACAAATGCTCCTTGTGAGCGGGGGAGCGCAATTTAAATATATATTTCGCCGGCGCATAATGCGGCGTGTCGCAGATAGCCTGCAAGTAGCTCTCTGTCGTGACATATTGAAATAATATATGCGAATGACATATTTTCTCTGAGTATTTTATACAAATAACTTGTTCCCCAGCATGTTTACGTAATGGCAAATTTATGCGCTGCAAAATTACGATATTTCAACATTTTTCACGATGGTAGGTAAATCAAAAAACACGTTAAAACGATTTCGATCTCATCCCACCCGCAAACGCACCGATATTCAATAAGTTGCGATCGTAAATCACGATTACGACCGCGAAACGATGAATTTTTGGGGCAGGCGCGCGTTTAATTAAATCTCCCCAATAAAACTCATCAAAACAACATTTATGCGTGGAAAAAAAAGAGGAAAGCGTCGGCCGCATCGCTAAATATACATAATAAAGTCATACGCTGCGGTATAAACGAATGAATATAAAAGCGTAATTTATTATTTAATAATCCATTAATAAAATTTAAAATTACAAAATTAACCGTATACATTAACGCGCGTGTGCGTGGCGGACGGACTTCGTCGCGTTGCGTTCGTTGGTGGGAATAAAATATGAAAAATGTGCGCACGTGCAGAAAGAGAGAAAGAGAGTAATTAAAGCATCGCCATTGCGATATCAGTATTAGTACTATATGCCGCGTAATACAGTCCGTTATCCCTCATGCCATTATCCGGGCCGGCATGCTAGAGCTCATTAAGCTCATTAAACGTTGACAACAATGAACTCGCGAGTGCAGTTGCCGCGCCACCGTCTTTGACAAGCTCGCCTTTTTAATTAGTCATTTATGACCGCAGCGCGAGCGAACACGATGAGTGCCGGCGATGCATAATGCGTGTATGGTTATTATACATAAATAACGATGACTCTCATTCTTCATCCGCGACGTCAATGGGAGAGGAGAGCATTATGCAAAACGCCAACGCATGCGCGCGCCCAAAAAAGGGCACTCATTAAACATTCATTTCATCGCGTTGATGACACGATGCACAATCGCGTATTAATATTAAGTTGGAAAACACGTGAAATATCGTCATAAGTTTCAGCTTTTGAATTAATTCCGCGTGCGCACCACCGAAATATGATATAACACAACGAGTTTTGCGCTGCGTCGCGTTTTATTAATATTTGTAAATCATTACGCAAAAAACAAATACGTGCGGATGAGAGGAGCTGTTTGGTGTATGTGTGGGAGATGCGACACACAAAGTTTACTTTGTTATAAATCATTCGGCGCGCGCGCACACACCCCACTCGCAAGCGCGTCCGGAATAAATCGAAAAGTTATGTAAACAGCCCGGATGCATCTGCAATAAATCCGTCAGACGGAAAAAGTGCAAATTTACCAAGTGTGCCCACCCTGTGCGCACTCATATTGCCCCGACAACAATTTAATGACTGAATGTTAAACTCCTGCGCCCATCAACTTTCCATGCTGTATCGAGTTACTGCGTCCAATCGATACGCACTCCTCTTGTTTCATTTCATACTAATGGCCAATAATGTAGCTGAAAAATATTTTTGGCGCAAACTTTGCCGCGCACGCTTTTAATTTACACAGCGCCCAAACGGAAGCGCCCAGCATCCACCGGAACAAAAGATTAAGATTACTTAAATAACTTACGAAGATTAAAACAACCGTTTGATTACGTAATAAAATCCACCAAAACTTCGCAGCGGCTAACGGGTAGCAAAGCAAACTTTAAGTAAAACGTTCGGCTGAAATTTTAACCAGAGAAGAAAAAAACTTTATCGCGAAAGATAAAGAACGTAGAAAACTGAGCGCAAAAAGTTGAATTGTCTTGCGCGATGGCAAACCTTGAAAATTGTTCGACGCACAATGCCTCATGCGATCGTTGATGGGGTTGACGGGGTTGGTTTTGTGGGGTGGGCGAGGAGGCATCACGTCGAAAATTTATTATTACTCGTGTCACGATTACAGCTGCGAGGAGGAAGAGGAGGAAGAGGAGGAAGGCACCTGTGCGTGCGTGTGCCCTAGTCAAACAGTCAAACAAGCGAAGGATGGAATTTAAAAAGTTTCCTCTCCTCGACGGTTGGTGGTTGGGAAAAGCTGGACCGCACGTTTCCCGCCTTTATTAAATGCGTGACTCGGCGATATGGCGATGAGCAGCACCACTGCGTGGTGGAGCAAACAGACCACATCTCTGGGTTTGTATTTTCAACCCTTCC